>WBMZ01013128.1:67605-91422 GCA_013400975.1 Atrichornis clamosus | reverse complement strand
CCCGCACTGTCCCTCCCTCCTGGAATTTGGGCTGTGTTCTGGGCTGTGTTTTGGGCTGTCCCCCTGAGGCATGGGCAGCAAACAGGGGGGAGCTATTGCCGGGGGCTGCTCACCAGGACAGCGTTTGTGTTGTGTTGCCATCATGGTCTGCACCACGGTGACTGGAATTTGTGGGCGCGCGAACAGAACACGTTTGTGTCCATCCAGAGCCCATCCCAACACATCCAGGGACCAGGAGATGCATGGTTTAGAAACTGTTCACAAAGGCATTACAGAATCCCAGGAAAAACTCGATGCAAGGGCTCAAACACGAAGCTTGTCCTGTTCTACCAACTTCCCAAACTGACTCATCGTCTTTAAAAACAAAACCACTACCTTTTTAATATGTCTCTACAAAAATCAGTAAAAACACCTTTCCAGAATGCCCAAATACTCGTTAGAGAATCAGGAACCTGAGCACCCTTGAAAGGAATCCTTTCAGAGCAGGGAAAGGGAGTCACATCCTTTCAAAGTTATAGATACAAATAAAGAATTGATGATTAAATATTAGGACAATAAGAAAACCAGAATTTCCAATCTGTTTTGGAATATATTCCTTGGGTATGGAGGAAAATACAAATAATACAACAAATTACAGCACATTGGTGTGTTTTTCAAGCATGTGCCATCCTCCTCTCCTCAGCTTTCAGGTCTGGTATGTGAAGAGGTAGGAAACAGCACCTCACAGCCCTTCAAAAGTAACCACTGTTTGCTTTGGGGAGTTGACATATTTTAATGAGAGAATAAAAATAAAAACAACAATCATTTATTTTAATTATGGAAATCCAACTTCCAAATAATATATAGCAAAATATATAGCAAAATGTCTTATAGAAATATAAAATAAAAATAGGAGGGAGACTTATTATGTAGCAGAGAGGATTTTTCTGTGACCCTTTAGGGACCTTCATATCCTGCAAATGGTTTGCACCCATATTTTCTAATTATATAAAGAAATATAAAATCTAAATATATAAAAATATATGTAAATAGTAAATACAAATAAAAGTTTAAAGCCTCCTAATGATAAATTCTTGCATAATGTTGCAATAACAGAAAAACACCTTAATAACCACACAGACACTGCTTGAAATTCTGAGTAAAAGTGGATTTTCACTGCAACCAGCCAAGGACAGTATCAAAAGCCACCACTTGTTCAGTTCTCTGTAATGAGCTCAGCTTGATTGCCAAAATACCACTATAGAATGGACTGAGCTGAAGTTACAGCCCTGGCTTCAAACAAAATCCTGCCTTGATGTTAAATAAAGAACACAGAACCCTGGGCTAAGTGCTGCTCACTGGGGGCAGCTGAGGGAAGAGTTTTGCACTGGTTTGTCCCCATCCTCCTGCAAATATCCCACAGCACACAGCATTTGCAAGCAGCCAAAAGCAACACCACTTAGAGAAGTGTTTTGCCATTAACCATCATTAGATGTAAGCATCACTCTGCTCTGTCACACAGAAATTATTGTCATTCCAGTACCTGGGCAAACCACAGAACTTGAGCATAATACAAATATCCAGCAATTTGCAAAAAATATCCTTCCATTTTAGAAATAACAAGTTCATTTGGTTTTGCGTAAGCAATCTGCTGCACTTCAAATTTATACAATCCTGAAAACTGAGGCATTTAATTAATATCTATAAAGCATTCTAATTTAAGCAGCTGTATTTATTTCACTTATTTATTTCACTTAATTAGCATTGCTATACTCTGGGTATTTTCCTTCTTCCAGAGCACAAAGCAAAACGACTGCTCTGGAAAAGAGGATTCTCAGTTCAGTGCACGGAGCTCCACAAAAAATCCTCTTCCCAGAAAACGCAGGCAGATGAGAATACAGCTTTTTCTGTCACAAACTCCCAGGGAAGTGCACAGCACTGTTAAAGAGTTCTGACACAACAGATGGGGTGTCAGAATGACACCAACTGGTCAGGAAAAGTGAAAACCTAAATGACAGACATTGAGTTTTATTCTCTGAAATGTGACTTCACCCTCATGTTCTTCGTGGCATTTGCTACATTTTAGAAATTGTTAATTTCGGGAAGTGGAAGCTGTTGATTCACTGACCAGTTCCCTGAGTGCTGCTGCAATCAGCCAAAACATTCTCTGTCTATAGACAATGAATATGTTAATAGTCAGATTAATAGGACCTATTGATACACAAGGTTTGTAGTTGTTCCTGCTGCCCACAGTGACTGTTCATTTATAAAGAGGAAGGAGAAAAACAAAACAGGAACTTCTGAAGAGTTTCTTAAAAGCATTTTCAGATTGTAGTTGAATTCACTCAGGAGAGAGGGTAACATCACAAACTCTTCATCAACTAACAAATAATGGCAGTGTAAGTTACTTTAAAAACCAGTAAGACTATTTTATTTCTGCATTTATGGAGGACTACAATTTAATCCATGTGCTCCTCTGGATACCTGCATATCACATCTGGGTCCCTGGCTGGCAGGATCCCAACAGACAGGAATTCCTCAGTTCTCCTGCTACACTGGGAGTCTGAATCTCCTCCCTTATCCCACAGTAAAACAGTTGCTAAAGCTTGACGTTTCCAGAAAGCACAAATTACACGTCCAACACCCCAGGGAGCAGGCCAGCCACGGACACCTGCAGGTGTCCCAGTGGTACCAGCACTCCCTCCAAGGCCATGGGACACATTCCCAAGGTATTCACTGCCCTGTTCACATCCATCACATGCACCAGGAACATCTCTTACCACTGGGGTTGAAAGCCATGCAGCAAATGGGCTTCTCATGTGCAGGGAAATGGGCCACGATGCCATCGCTGTCCGAGTCCTCGCTCACCAGGACCTGGGGAACAGGAGCAGAGCCAGAGCTTAGGAGGGACAAACACTCCAAAGAGAAAATCCCAACTTACTGATGCAGGGATTGGTTTGTAAGATGGCCACAGTGGAATTCACAGTGTAACTCATGTCAGCTGAACACCAACAAACCTTGGGAATTCTTTCAGATAAAGAGACGCGAGAGCTGCTCTAAGAACCTGGTGGTAATTAGACAGGATTATGCACTTCATACCTGAATTTCTTATTTATCCTATTCAAATAAATCAAAACAGAAAACTATTCCAGTTTTGCTCCATGAATTTTTGCTGACTGCACAGAAGCTCATTGCATCAGGACTCTCCATGCTGTGCAGGAAGCTGCAGTTGAGGTTTCCAACAACGAAACAACAAAATCACATACTAGGAAGAAAAGGGAGCATTTAACCCTGACATAAATCAGTATTTTGATTCAAAGTATGCATGGCAAATGAGTGGAAGGACAGACCAAAACCCCAGAGAAAGAGGGTTTGCTTTCCATGAGTCACACAGGTGGGAACACCCCAGCTTGCATCCTGCTGTCAGTGGTGTTGGACCCCAGGGATCTGGATTTCCACAGGATGCAAGGAATGCAAAGGAATCCCTGGACTGAGATCTGTGTTGCACATCTTCTGGAGAAAGGGGCAAAGGATGAGCTTTTGGGGTTTTAAACAAAAGCCAATTTAAAGCTGATAAAGCTCCTGGGCCAGTCAAACTAAAGCTGAGTGTGAGGACGAACAAAGGGACTTCCAAAAGGACACAGTATCCAAGTCTAATTGTATGAAAAACAAAGATACGCTCAGATTTATAGACGAGAACCAAAAGATGTGTGGACAAAACACATGCAAGAGCTGTAGGAGCATTTTATTCCTTGATTACATCATCTTAAAAGCCGAATTAAGTAATACAAAAAGATCTGACAGAAAAAAACTTAAAAAGGGGATTTCTGTGGTGAGCAAAAACCATCTTCTTACTGAGATAGTGCAAAACTGCCCATTTCAAGTCCTGAAAAATTTGTCTGCCGCTTCCAAAATAATCTGAAAGGTTTTTAATACTTCCTATTCCAAACAGATATCAAAATAATCTGAAGATATTTTTACGCTTCAAAAAGAGGAATCATCTTCCAAAGTTTCAAGCAGTCACGTAATGGGGCTGGAGAGGCCTGGGCCTGCCCGACTTCCAGTGCTCAGATGACTTGGCACTGTCACATCAGCACAATTATGGGTTTGCTTTCCCTTGTCAGCATTTCGTGCTCACTCCAGAACCACTAAACCAAAGGGTCTGGAGATCTTCCGAAGGGCTTTTCAAAAAAACCCCCAGTTCTTCCCTCAGCCCAGAGAAACTGCACTCAGTAACTCCCATCCATCATCTCCTCACAGCTCCCACCCTCAGGGAACTTGGCCTTAGCCTCAACGTTTTCTAATTTCATTTTCATTTTCTAATGAAAGAGAAATTATAATGACAAAGTAACACCATAAACCAGCTTTACGCAAGAAATTTTTTTTTTTAAGTCTAGCCTGTTAAGTAAAAATATTTAATCTAGAAATGTGTAGGTATCACAGCACCTAAATCATTGCTAAAAGCAGTTATATAGGCTATTTCACGTGCATCATCTTCTACAGGCTATAAACTGGATTAATTCAACATGGCTTTATTCAAGAAAAAATAAAAATGATAAATGCACTGCTGTTATCACCCCTGTAACATAAATCCCTGTCCAGCAGGCAGGGAACACTGGATGGCAACATGATCTTTAAATATTTTTCCTCTGGAAATATGATACAAAGAAAAAATGTCACAGCATTAAAAAGTGCAAAACACCTCAGACATACAAATTTGAGAAGTCAAAAAAGGCCAAATCTCTATTTCTGTGTGATGTCAACTGATTCCATGCTTTCAATTTTTTTGTCATTCAGTGCTTAAAATTATCTTCTTGAAAAAAAAGCCACTCGAAAAGGAGTTTTTAAAGATCTCCACCTTTCACTGGAAAATCTGATTTCACGTACAGCAAACCAGTCCTTCTGCAGAACTTGCAGATTCAAACTCAAATATGTTCATCTCCTGCACTCACCAAGTAAAGAAAAACAAAACAAAAAGCCCAAAAAAACAACCACAAAAGCACCTTCATTACTCAAAACTTTGGCAGTCTTGGACCGTGGAGAATGTGACACTCAGGGCTGTGATGGTGCCACTCCACCTTCTTTTTCAACACCTGATCTGTGTCACTCCCTGTGTCAGAATGGACATAACTGGCTTTGGAGACACATGTGGAAACAACGCTTGCTTGCGCATGGAAAGATGAAAAAATATTCTTCCTCTTTTTCAAATCAGCATGAAAAAATAAATCCTTCAGGAACAGAGAAAAATGCTTTTTTTAAAACACCGATTTCTATTGAAATCGTCAGGATTTGTCAAGTCCTCCCCCTGCTTTTCTGCACTGCACAGTTGGGGATAACAAACATCACTTTTTACAACTCCAACACTACAAAGGAAGGAGAAAAAAAAAATCCAAGGAATTGGACTTAACTACATCATTGACCAAAGAAGAGACTCTTTGGGAATGTCCCTCCTAAAGATGCCACCAAACCCAAGTCTGGTTCCCATCCCAGTTCAGAGCCCGCTCAGCTTTAAATTCCAGCGTGATTTTCCCTTTTTTATACAAATTAAGGAAGTCAAAATTATGCTGATATAACACAGGATGCCTTAGGAATACATTCTTTTCTGTATTAGAGATTTCTACACGGATACAACTGCCTCAGTACAGCAGGGCTTAGGTTTACTTGGATAGATCAAACTGCACAAATTTTGGGCAGACAAGGATGAAAACTGGAGCTGCTCAGCAATGGAGAAGGATCCAGGATCTGCCACAGAGGCTTCCCAGATTTTAGGAGCCCTTCTTGTAGAGGCTGGAGGGGATGATGCTGTGTGCAAAGGAGCTGGAGGGGGGATGCCCACGGGGTATCAAAAGGCACATGAAATCTACACCTCCATTGTACCACCGGCTCCTTCGGCCTGCGGATGGTTTTGTGCCCCTGAAAACAGCAGAGCTGGAAATTTTTCCTGGAAATCAAAACAGTGGGACGATTTCCCTAATAACACATGCAAGTGCTGTCAGGGAGCTCGAGGGAAGCAGCTCATTTGCCTTCCCAGCGCACACAGAGCCCACAGGAATCCCGAGGCTGACATTTTTTTCCTCCCAAACAGGCCTCATTCTCCAAGGTAGTGGCCTCTAACCACTCTGCTATTACGAGCAAAAGTCTCTCATTGAGAAAGGTTCATAAATCTCACCATTGCTCTTGTAATCACAGTCACTGAGGTTCATCAGGATGCTCAAGTGTGTTCCTTGCAGGGTTCCCACAAAACAACAGACAAGAAACCAACACTGAGACTCTCCCACCAAGACACCCCCGTGAGCGAGCACTCAGCTACTCCTGATGCCCAAAGATATTTTATCAGGAGAGTTGCAACAAAAAAACTGCCCAGCAAAAGAGCCTGTGGCTGGATGTGCTGAGCCAAACCAGCTCCCAAACCAGCTCTGTTACAGCTGAGCACTGGAGTTGATCGAAGATGAATCAAATCCTCTTTATCTCACCCTAAAAGAAAGAGACAAAACACTGAGGGCACTATCACATTTACTCTCAGCCAACAGTGTTTGCTTTGAGGGCAAGAGATAACTGAAGCCAGAGCTTTTTTCCCTCCAATGCCATATTTTCCTTCCTCCATTGTATTTTTCATACTGCTGAACAGAAGCCACTAGTAATTATGACTTTAATTATTTGAATCTTTAAAGGCAAATTACACCACTTATCCCAGTGGAGACATGTTTTTAAATAAAACATGAAAGTAACACAAATAAAAATGGACCCAAATCTAATCAAGCAGGTCCTACTCTTAATACAATTAAGAAAGAGTAATCCCATCATCATAAAAACAAATAGGTTTGGCAATAATTACAAATGTGAATATTATATCATGAAGGGGTCTTTGCTGCACACTTGAGATCTCCAAAGAGCTGGAGTTTGGTTCAGTTCCTACACACAAACACCAACCCCTCTGCCCTGAGCCCCCCAACAGCCTCCCCCAAACTTATAGCCAAGGTCAAACTTCAGTGGAAAAGGGCTAAAAGTGATAGATCTGTGGCATTAACTACTGCACTCCTTTTAATAGAATCCAGCATAAACTCAAACCAGCCTCGCGCTCAGCCTGAACCATTTATCTGAGACAAAAATGTCTTCTTGACAAAAACCAGATCTCCTTTAATAAAAGTGAGGCAGACAGTATTATGCTCTGAGGGAATCCTGTTGCTCTTTTTATATTTTTATATAAAAAGAATTCTTCTGTAATACACGTAGATATAAAAAGTGAAGAAAATTGAGGCCAAATATCTGAGCATCAGAACATCAGATCAGAACAGCCAAAGCTGTTCCTAAAATAAAAGCCCTGGTGTTAATGACCAGTGGAATTATGTCTGTAGTTAAAGTTTTATTATTGAATATGCTTCATTCTTTGAGCTTTTTTTTTGCTCCAGACCAAAGTTTCACAACAATTCCTACTCCCGATAAGCATCTTGATTTGGTTCAATTGCTATCAACTCCTCACCAAATGAAAATGAACTTTTGAAACTGCAGCTGCTTTTTTCCGAAAATTCCTCTTTAATGCAATAAAAAGTTAATAGGGAACAGGAAAAAAAAAAAAGCCTCAATCACATTTTAAAACATAAATAGATCAACATGTTATCTTATTTTCCTAAGTTACTTCGAAAATATTCCCTCCAATATCCCCCCGAGTTGTGGATGAGCTGCGGCGAGATCTCATCAATCACAGCTCCGGCAAACGCACCCAAAATCGAGTTTTGTAATTTCAAATGACCACATATTTCTCTGTCAACCAACTGTTAGATGTTTAACAGATTTACATTCAGTCCCCAAACTGGTGACTTTTGAGAAAGGTCATTATTGCAGCCTGCACGTGGGTGGCCCAGTGGATGAATTAATTAAGAATACAGAAACAAAGGTCGAAAGAAAATAATTTTTCTTTCGAACTCAAGCCAATAAAGTCTTACACATTTAATTCCAATTACTGAAAAAGAGGACATCTGTACAGCTTTAGGTTTATCCATTTCAACTAATTAAGGGATTCAAATAAATAGTCTTTCCATCTAACTGAAAAGTTTGCTAACACTTCATTAGGAGGAAGTTTAAACAAGCACACAACCTTGTTAACATATTTTGGTTTACCACAAAGTTACTTGGGCATCTCGATAATTATTTTTATTTCTTTTACAAATATCTCCTGACAGCCAATGTCAATAATTCCACATTCCTCAGCATTTATTTAATTACCTCATAATTCAAATTTTCTTGAAGTATCACCAATTATGAAAGTAGGAGCTATCACATAAACAACTGCTGGGGATGAGAGTTTACTACAATATCTGCATTCATAAAGTTTATTAAAAATATTTGCCCTGCAGATTTAATCCCGCAAGATTACATTAGGAGATTTCTTTGGTCTTTAAATGTATATTTTTCAGTGGTAAGTTTGCATTTCATCCTCTGCCATGGCAGGACAGTGCAGTGCATGAAACACATCGAGCTCCCTCTCACATTCCTTATATTTGATGTCTTTGAAATGGGAGAAAAAATTAAAAATTAGTGAAAACTTAGAGCTGTGTCCAAAACATGTTCCTTCATCACCCTACTGGCACAGAAACTGCTCTATTTGTACACACGCACAGAGCAGCTCAGTCCATCTTTAAATCTGTGCTGCTGTGCTTGAAATAACTGAACAAGCACTTGGATCCTTCATCTGCAAGATTTTAGATACATTTATTTTTTTAAAAAATGCTTCCCCACCGAAAACACTGCTTAGCTCTCCTCCAAAATGATGTCTTTGCCTGCCTTAGATTTACTGTTGCTGCCTTACATTTTCTGTCTCTTTTAAAAACAGATTTCTTCCTTTTCTCTTTACTATATCTTATCTTACAGATATACTTTATTACTTGGAAAATGTGTTCCTTCACTGCAACACCCAAATTCTTACTTAGGCTGTGCAGGTCAATAGAAATCTTTACTGACCTGAAGGAGGTGAGGTATTTATTTTATATTAGGAGTCCACTGATGGTAAGAAAACAACTCCTTCCTGCTTCTGACATTCCCCTCAGTTATGACAAGGCTGACACCCCTGAAATCCATGCAAGCACACCCCAATCTCCACAGCTGCTACCAAATCCCTGCTGAATGGGATGAAGGCTTTCCAAGTGTTAGTTCAGCCCAGGAAACACTTGGCTGGCGTTTCCAATTTTGGGTTTCCCAGTCAGTGTGGGAAGAGCAAAGCCTGTGATGGGCACAGCCATCCTGCAGCCATGGAACATCCCAAAGCAGGCATCTCATCCCAGGAGGAGGCAGGAATGCCACTAAGGGTTTGTTTGATCCCACCCAGAGCTCTTATTTTCAGGAATCTGAAAACTGGGATGATAAGACAAGGAAAAATCCCTTCACTGAGAGTGGCCCAGCATTGGCAGGGGCTGCCCAGGGAAGTGAGTCATGGCAATTCACCAGATGGTTTCATGGGAATGGCAGGACTCAGTCAAAGGCTGGACCTGAGGATCCTGCAGGCCTTTTCCAAACTTAATGATGCTGTGAATCTGTGACTCTATAAACCAGTAACTTTAGAAAAACCACTGAAATCAGAGGGTGACCCTAAAATCGCTGTCCCTAAAACACTGGAGAGGCTGGATTTGGCACAGCCATCACTCCCTCACTGCAGCCAAAGCTTTGGTGATGATGCAGTTCAGACGGCCACTACCAGCAAACCCATGTGCCACAGCAGAGGAAAACCATCCCAGAAATTCCCGGAATGAGGCAGAACGTGTGGATGTGTCTGGAGTCAGCTCCTGCTGGAGTCCATGGAGCCACAACCAGCTCAGTGAGATCCTCACCTGCTTTAAGGGTCAGATGTGCTAAAACACTGCCCTGAACTGAAGCCTCCCTCAGTTCTGCCGTAAACCCCAGCCAGGACTGCCCAGCCAGCACAAACACGTGCCAGCCACACTGGCATTCCTTGCAGGAATTCTCCTGCCAGCACACAGCACCACGTGTCCCTGCCAGGCTCCTCAGGACATGCCAAGATCCCTGCCAAAATCAGGATTTACCAGTTCACATGTGCACAAAACCTCGCATTTCCACTGGAAATAGAGCCAGAGGGACAGGCAAGGCCTCAGTGGGGACTGGGAGCACCCACGGCACTCCTCACTGGGGCAGTACAAAGTGCATTTATTTATTTTTAAACAACTTTCTTTTCAGTAAGAAAAAATTGTTTTAAATTCTGCATCATGAAAATCCAACACTGAAAAGGAAGGTTAGTTTCTTTTTTCCTGGAAATAAATATAACACTAATATTGAAAGCAAATCGCAGCACTGGAAATGAATTCATAATTTAAGAGCATTTAAAAACTTCAGATCACCAAAATATGGCTGCAATACATACACACAATTAGGATATCCAACTTCCTAGAGATTCCAGACAAAAATTATTTTCCTAGAACTGATGGCTTATTTATGTTACAGCAGCAGGATTTGGACAAGACAAGGGTTATCATTTTTACAGCTCCTCTCCTGTGGTGCCCTTTAGGCTTTGATAGCTCCCTACTATTGTTAAGGTCAGAGGACAAGTTCATAAAACCTCTAAATCATATATAACAAGCCTTAAAAACCTAAGATCTATCATTTTTTTCCCCCTAGGCCTATGCAGAAGAATCAAAGCACAGACAGCGACCAGCAGAAATAATGACCACATTAAACAGCTTCATCAGAAATTTATGAAGTAAATTTTCTTTTTTTCTTTTTTTTTTTGTATATAAAGAGCCAAAAGACTGTTATTATTTTTTTTTCCTGGAAACAAAACCAAACCCCAACAGCCAACAAAATTATTTTAAGACCTGATTCTAAGATCTTAAATAAATTCTTTTTCCATTCTCTTCTTTCTTTTCTTTTATTTCAGTTCTGGAAGAAAAGGTCTACGCTGTTTTATGAGCAATCCCCTTTCAGTATAACATTGCTTGGCTAAGGAGTTCCAAAATTAATTCTCAGGAACAACCACAACAAGGTTTTTCTTTGTTTTGTTTCTTTTCAAGTAAAACATTTTATTTTCCTGTCAGGAAAGAAAATAAAACAACTTGACTAAATAACTTGACTACTGAGGTGTCCTCAGTACCTTCCTAACTTACCTGCAAAGAGCATCATAAAGATAGGGGAAAACAGGGAAAAATAAAGTAGTTTTTTCTTTAAATTCAATAAAAGTGACCATGAGGGAAAAAAAATTTTACAGACTAGTTACAGAATAATGAAGTGTGTGGGAGTTCTGCATAAACACTGAATCCAGGACCAGCCACTTTAAAATTAAATGAGTGATAGAAACAAACAAAAAAAGGCATGGATATCTTTCCTGTCATAAAGACAGGAAAATCCAGCAATTTAAAGTTTGTCTGATAATGGTATGGATTTTGTAACAAATGCTTTTGCCTGATGCACTGTACTGTATATTATTATATATAGTAAATTTATTATTAGTAAAACAGTACAAATGCCTCACAAAACAGCACCATTTTAGTTTTGAGATTTATATAAAATTATCAGCTTTTACACTTCATATCCAACTTCACTGATCATTTTTTTTAACCTGGAATTCAACAATTCACCGCATTTCTAAACAATCCCACTTTCCAGCCACGCTCTGTATTAATAAATATAATCAGACCACATCTCCAACTGATCAGCATCAATCACTGTCAATTAGGAACAAGTGTTGCAGAGACAAAATGTGACACTTCACACTTGATCTTGTCAAAGTGTCACATAAATACGTTCAAAGGACAATATATATTTTGGCTCCATTTCAGTCCCAAACAAGACTTTCTCCCAGCTGTTTGTGTCTGCAAAAGTTTCTGACCCAGCGAAAATCCCGCTTATTTCTCACTCCCGACGGCGCAAGAAACGTTTCCCTGAGATTTCTGTGGAGATGCACGCTGTGTCTGTGTGCAAACTGTTACCTGCCCCTCTGCCACTGTCTCGGTGTCGATGATGGTGACAATCCCAGGCACCAGAGGGCTCCTGCGGATGTTGCTGTGAGCCAAAATCTCCTCCTCGGTGGCCCCCGACGGCAGCGTCCCCGTCAGCTGCGTCACCACCTTCCCAACCATGGTGAGCCCCGTCTTTATCGTCTGCAAACAGGAAGAAAACCATCAGATGATCTTCAGGGCTCTTCTGTGGGTTCAGCTCTAAGTTTTTTCCCCGAGGCAGTTAAAATCACCCAGAGAGTGCACACACAAAAATGAGTGTTTTTAGGAGGGAGCTACCGGCTGTGGCAGGGACGGCTTGAAAAGATTTAGCATCCTGTCAAATTCACCTCTATTTTGTAATTCAATTATTCCAAAGCATTACTGAAAAACGAAGTATTTTAATGTTCAAATAATTCAGTGTTTTTGTATTTTAAGTATTCCAGTTTTTTCTTCCTTTAATTTTGTTTTTACTTATTCCAGGAGCATGGATGGTCAGGAGGATCAAAGATGAGGCCAAAAAGGGTGTGTGAGGAGGGCAGTGTTCACACAGAAATACAACAGCCCCTAAGGCTGACAGAGTTTTGTCTTCTGCACACTGTAAGGGACCAGAAATACGGCCTTCACTGGATCTGGTTCACTCATTTGTCCCTCAGCAATTAAACCTTTTGCAGCATTAAAACTGAATATGGGACTCAAATCCAGGAAAATTAAAAATGCCATCCTCAAGGTCCTGGAACAGAGAACTCCCAGGCACATCCCAGCACAAAGAATGGGACTTTCCAGGCTCTGGATACTTCCCAGACACGGGTTTGAAAACACCAGCTTTCATCAGCTAAAGATGCTGAAGATTGTTTTTATGTTGCTTTATTTTATTTGGAGAAAGAGGGAGAGTAGACACAGTAGGAGAAAAGCAGATTGAAAAAAAACCAAGCCCAACTACAACTTTAAATATTTTCTCCTTGATCCAAGGACTGTGCCTTACTTGCCTGTGAAGAATTGAGCAGATTTATTATGCAACATAAATAAGAAATAGCAAAAGAGATCAGACTGGAATGACACTGTAACAAGCCAATTCTTAACTAAAAAGACAAGCTAAGCTGCCTGCTAAATTGAAAAGGAAAAAAATGTCCAGATCCCAGGCTGAAACCAAGAAGCAGCCACAAATCAATTGCAACTGCTTTGTTTAGTGCTAAAATCTCAAACTGCAGTGATTAGAAAACACATTAGTGTTCATCAATTAGCAGCCAAACGTTTGTTTTAATAATTCATGGGAAATGACTTACACAAAGTCTGTTAGTGTGTTGTCAGGAAAACCTCTGCAGGGCCAACAGGAGCAGGCGCCACACGGTATCGATGGCCACGGCCAGCCAGGAAGGCTGATTAACCTCTGAGATGCCTCTGCTGATGGACTCACCCCATTAATGCTAATGGAGATACTTCCACTTAAAATCGAGCCAGGCCTTTAGCACAGCAATGGCTTTGGGGGTTTAAAGTCTTTAGTAATATCCTGCCATTTGTTTCTTATTATTTCTTTTTATACCCGGCTGCGACAGATGAGAATAAGACGGGTTTTAACGGTGGCGGATTCAGAAGGCTGAGAAGTGTAACATAAAGCAGGTATTGATAGCTGAGGAGAAGACCTAAAATAGCCCCAGTGCCATCACAGGAATGCATTCCAACCTTCCTTACAAAAACTGACAAGGCAGTTTTTTGGCCAACAGCTAAAATGGTAGAAAATGATTCGTTTCCAGTTTATACAGCGGGAAGGAGAAATCCGTAAATACTACATGGCACCATACCTATGCAAGTCAAAAACCCTAAAAATTGTAATTGGCCTATTTCAGAAAATATCTTCATTATTTATAACTAGAGCAATGGGATGACAAAGTGCCAAGTATAAATTTATAGCTCTCCGGAAAAAAATGAGCACGCTTATCCAGCCAGACGAATCCTTGCTCCGTGTGGGAGCAGCCTGGGCCTGCAGCACTGCCCAGCAGTGAGAGGTGTGCAGAGATGTGGCCAAAGCCATTAGCTCAGGAATATCAGTGCAGAACCATTACAGCACTTACTGCCCTGTGCTGTTGTGTATATTTGCAAAAACTTCTGGGGTAATCTTTAACCTTTCCCATGCCATATCAGCTGTCCCCTCCATCCATTAGGGCTAATGACCTTGCTCTCACATAAGCTGTTAGTCCTCATTAAGAAGTTATCAGGTAACAAGAGAAAACAGATGCAGCCTTTGCTAAATCACTTTACCACTGCAGGATTAAAAGATATGGAGAAAGAATCAAGCAAAGGAGTTATGAGGTGAGAAGGACTTGGTTTATAATTTGATGCGAGACATGTGACAGACCAAATACATTTTAAATGAAATAGGTTAAAGTTTGCACTGTCCCAGCTCCTTTGTCACTGATGGGACCCTGCCAGTGAAGTTTGCTTATAAATAAAATTGAAAGACTTGATCCAGTTCCTTTTGTAACCGATGATTCACATTGTGCAGACACACAATTTATAAGCTCATGGGTAGCCTAGCTACTTAAAAATAAGACTGTTCCCATTCATTTAAAGAAATACATATATTTAATTAAAATAAATGTATGCACTCATACCTCATTTAACCGAAAAATAAGTACAACTTTAATTAGATGAAAAGAATTAAAACACATCATTCAGTGCCTGTTAGGTTGCTTTGTTCCAACAAAGGCTTTGCATCCTTTTAGTGACAACACAATATATTGTTCCTGTTTCTCATAATAAATACATATCATATAATTTATTTGTTTGCAAATGAAAAAATCTATAGAAAGCAGAAAGAGATATCAAAAGGATCTGCCTTGGGTGTCAATACCACAGTTGAGCCGCACACTCAGTTTGAACAAAGTGATAATGGGTTTTATTCTGAAAGATATTCCATGTACATTCTACTGAGTTTGTCCAACTAGACCAAAAAGAATCTTTATCCTGTGTAAGGAAACTTCCTGTCTACATGCACTAAGTGAATTCTTCAATACCTGTAAGGAATATTTTCATTTTTCCAAACACTTCCATTCCTATATCTTTGCTAATCATCAACCTCAGTGTGAATCTTGACACCTTTTCTGTTTCCAGAAATTCTCTGCTTGGTCAAACGACTGAAACTATCAGAGCTTTTAGAACATGAACATCCAGAAAGCAACAACGCAATCACAACTCTGAACTCAGTGTTTCTGGTGAACAGGGGCCTCCCCAAATTATTTGATTAAGGAGGAAATTCATTTGCTGCACCAAGGGCAGCACATAGCAGCACCTCCCACTGAGGACAACCCCCTGGTCCCACCAGGACATGGGTCAGCAAAAGGAAAACAATCACAGAAAATATTCTGTACTGCCACCAAGACCTTCAAGAGACGATCTGAAAGGCAATCCTCAAAAGTGACCCTGCTGAAATGTCTCTGTCCTCTCAGCTTCCCTTGTCTTTTAGATGAAGGTTCTTTCAGTTCCTTCATTAGGAAACTGGAACCCAGCCAGAGAAGGCTGCAACCCAAGATAACCTGGCAAAACAAGAACTTTAATGGAACCACTTCTGAACCAAAAAGCAGCAGTGTAGGGAAAAGGAAAGGACATCCAGTCCCCCAAAAAGCTGGTCCTGTGCTGATCAAAGCAAAGGAATTACAAACCACTGCAGCTGATGGGATACAACAACAGCAGAGGTTCATAAATGAAGACTTACAAAAGGAAGGAGTAACGGTGACGGTGAGGCAATGAGATGGACAAAGAGCAACAGATATCTGGAGCATCTATTTGCCAACAAGAAAGTCAGCACTGCAGTTATCAGAGATGAGAACTTGCTAGACAGCAAGCCAAGATTCAATGAAATCACTGATAAATTAAACATTGCAGATTTACTGTGGTGCAGTCATGGATAACAAATTAATACACTAAGGCTGAGATACGACTCAAGAGCCACATTGTGCAAATATTTAAAACTATATTAGTATTAATCTTGTCTATTACAGTCACTTCTAACAGGAAGGAGCAGGAGCAATGTGCTGTGCAAATACAGAGTAGTACAGAGACCGTGCCCTGAGGATTATCCTTTTTCCTAACTCTCACTATGAGTTTATCTCTCTACAGAGGCTAACAATCTTTTCTTCCCCGTGATTATAAACACATTTTATCTTCAACATCTATTCACATGATGCAATAGCACTACTTCAGTGTGATAAACTCAGCTTAACAGCAGAATTTCTGGATTATGATCCTTGACTAGTACTACTCAGCAGGGAAGGGCATCAGCTGCAGGGATCTGTTTGGAGGATTTTACATCTGATCCAAACTGTGGCTGATCACACTAAGCCAGTCGGTTTTTCAAACTTATCTGTGCTATAAAAAAGATGTTCATGATGCTGAGATTGAAGGAGTTTGGGAAGATTTCCCTACACACCTTTTTTTTTTTCACTTTGCTGATGGTGAAAGCACAGAGAGATCCAGCAAATCACATCAGGAGAGGAGCAATTCCAGTTCTCCTCAACCATGTAAAAAGCTGTGATTTTTCTCCTTCTGCAGCCACACTGTGATTGTGATGGAGTGTTTGTTTTTATATTTTGTTTTCACATGAGCTGGCCTGCCCTGTGTCTCTCTTTGTGGCTTCTCCTAAATATTGTTTTGTGCAGTGCCACTGAGCCTTCTGTCCTGTGCTGTCATTTCATTCCTATTATTAGGTTTGTTTTGTTGCACATATCAGAAATGAAAAGGCTGGTGGTTACAAGGAAAGCTTGTAATCAGCATGGAGTTCACCACACAGTGCCAAAACTCACTCTGTGTGTGTGTGTGAGAAAAAGAAATTGCTTGGCAAAATGCTGTAGCCAGGAAAGGAGCTGGGGAAGGGGGGGAAAATAAAACTAAGGTTGTGCCTAGTTGGTCTTGTTTAAGATTTTTCCAAGTCATGGTCTTCCTTTGATACTAAAAAACCCCAGATATTTCTCTGAAAACAGAGGGATTTTATAACATCATCTGAAGTAAGAAAATGAGGCAATGGAACCTATATGTAAACAGTCATTAATAAGCTCTAACCTTCAAAGAAGGTAATTAATTAGCCCCAGTAGTGCGCTGTCACCCTTCAGAGAGACTAAAATGTATAATGGGAGTGTGATGGAGCCCAAAAAGCATCAAGCACTTGTAAAGTCACTTTTCATGATGCTAAAAGACTAATAATTCACAATGTTGATTTCTAACCATATAAACTTGTACCACTATGAACAGCCATTACACAAATCCATCCTACTGTCATTTCCCTCTAATATAAATAGCTATTTGCAATAAATAACAGTTTAAAAAACCAGTTCAGAAACAGGAATACTTTGTGGAAAACTACAAGTACTCAGGGATTTGCAGGCTCAGGAGCACGGGCACGATGCTGATGCTTGCAGGGCTCTCAGTGTGCTCTGTGAAGGGAGGGGGGTGATGACACACAGCACAATTCAGCAGGGAAACCTAATAATTATGCTCCAGGATAAGCTCTCCCAGGGCAGATGATGGACTCACTTTGGCAGCACTAATGACTGTGGCAGTGTAAGACTGAATGTTGTCTCCACAGGCTCCACCACGGGATTGATGGCATCGGATCAGCTACAAGAAGAAAGACAGCAACCAAGTAACTACTATTAAACTACACAAACCCATAACCCATTACCAGAGCTCTTATTTATCATGTACAGTGGTGTGTTTTTTCCTACAAATAGCAAAAAGCCCTGCTGAGACACTTAACCCCTTTTTATAATCTTCTGGGTGCCACCCAGACTGTCGCGTCCCCCGCTCCAGTTTTCAATTACCAGATGAGGACTCACTAAGAATTCATAAACTTTGAAATGGTGGGATTTTTGGTCTGGCAGCAATACCACAAATAAATTTAAATAAATATAATCAAAAGCTTTAGCCATGTATATGTAACATTAAATATCAGACATTCTAAGAATCCGAGTGTGGCTTTCCCCTCCTTTTTATGACGAGCGAGCAAAGAGATGACAAAGGAAAAGAGTTGTTTTAAACTTTGCATTTAATAGATTGAAGGAATGTACATGGGGTTGGCTTTTTATTGCCTTCCTTCAAAATTAATAAATCAAAACAAGACCCTTGTACCCTCCATCAAGCCACAAAAGCAGGTTTTGCCTTTGAACACTAACAAGAGACTCTGTACTTTTGACAATGTAAAATTCTAAAAAATTACAGATATTTGTTGCTTGCACACAGAACACGTTGCCTGTTTAACTATTCAAGCTAAATAAAATTAAAAATTACTGTAAGATATATTTTATATATGTTTCTAGAGGCTTTTCTGTTTTGCTTATATTTAAGTATCTAAATAATAATAGTTAAATGAGAGAGAAAGGGGAAGCCCACAGTGAATTTACCTGAACACACAAGCCATTTACATTCCCTTTATGATATAATTCTTGTGCTGATCAGTGGCTGGTATTTTGGCACCAATATTTTTTAAACCCATGCTGACAAGGGTTAAGTTTTACAGCACCAGAAAGGTGTGGCACTAAAGGAAAGGCAGGCCTGAATTTGGGAAGAACTCAGTTGTGCTGGAAGAGGTGCATAACATTGCTAAAGTATGCCTCTGATAATTTCGGACTCAGCTCTAGGAACTGCTTCTCCAGTCACAGGTGGAAGGGAGAAAAAACATCTGCTTTGAAATAAAAATAAGGCATTAGGAGCCGAATTTAGGCTTCACTTCAAAATTTAAATACACAACCACTTCTCTGGATAAAACCAGTGATCATTGCTTTGCTTGGGATCTATTTTCTTTGTCTCTAGGAAGAAGAAAAATTCTTTAAACAGTTTCATTTTTTTCCTGGACATTTTCAACAAAGATGCTCAAAAGTGGACATTTTAATGCTATTTTCTAACCCACAGAGTGCATTGCTGCGTTGCTTCAGACAAACCCACTGCCTCTGTTCAGACTGTTTCCCAAACAGAATTTAGGAAGTGTTTTGCCTGCCTTTAGAAGTTCTATCATTAAGTGCTTTAAACTCTTAGAACAAAACCTATAAGTAGTTTTGGATATTAAACCCCTCCTTACCTTATTTTCTGCATAAGCAAGCCAGCGGCTTCCCAGAGCAATAGGGTTCATGTTTGGCCCTGGACAAGGGTAGCAGCCTGCAAAGTTTGAAAAGGCAACATTAAGAAATATCTTAATGAACTTCTTCCAAAGAATTTTCTTTATTGCCAAGAAAACAAAAAGTCTAAACAAAAGCCTTGCAGTTGCTAATGTCACTCAGTGGATGCTTGCATTTTTGTTCCTCGAGATAAGGCTGTGGTTAGATGAGCTATTTTGAACATTTAATTATGTGTAAATATTCATTTCTCCTTATGTTTGCATTTTTAATACCACTTTGATACAAAAACAGCATTTTGGCGTGAGGGAATATTGAAGTTTGACTCGATTGGTTCTGCATCTTCACATTTTAATTCATTTTATTTGATTGACACCTTTTTTTGGTGAACAGTTTGTTCCCTTCAAGCTCTTCTACATTTTTATTGTATGAAAGGGTTTACTGTGCTTTTGGATTTGTTTTTAATAATTCTATATACAAGCCCTCAGCCTTTCAAAATGCTTTTGGTTTTGATTTTAACAATTCTATATACAAGCCCTCAGCCTTTCAAAATGCTTTTGGTTTTGATTTTAACAATTCTATATACAAGCCCTCAGCCTCTCAATATACTTTTGCACAAACTTAACTTTACACAGTGGGAAAATTTGTAATTCCTTTAAAATTAGTGGCAATGTTTCCACTGTTCACCTGCTTTCCATTACCTTTATAACATCATTAAAAATAGATTTATACATATGGATAAAGATGAGCATGAAATAGAGAATTATTGCTGAAGATTAACACATGAAAATACCTGTAAGAGAAAATAGCTGTGAATGACAACATGGCAAGGCTTGAAATGAATCAGACCCATGTTAAATGGCATTTGATCAAAGTTTAAAAAATATGTACTTTTATAAAATGTTTAAAGTAAAATAAATATTTTTATAAATAAAATTGATCATTTATATTTTAAAATATATGTTTTTACATGAAAAAACAAGGCGGAGAGAATGGGGGCAAGGAGGAGACTATCAAGCAAATGGTTAATCTCAGTTTTCATCAGTTCTTAGGCTAATACAGTCAATTTAGCAATTTAAATTCTCTCACTGATTGGCCAAGAAACAAAATATTTAAGACCTTACAGACATGTGTATCTGATTTAAAGGAGCCCTGGGCAGCTGCTCCTGTATCCCGGGCAGGAGCACCGGGATCAGGCAAACAGCATTTCAGAGGAACATATAACACACAACTTTTATGCAGTTTATTGCATAAAATCCTAAAGAAAAAAACCCAAACAAACCCAGACACAGCCAGTGAAGCTTCTGTTTCCCCAAAATCTCTTGTACCAGACTCTGACACTGCACCCGCAGTGAGGAAAAGCAACGGGATCTCTGCAAATATCCAGGTCTTTTCCAACAGGCTCCAAAACAGTCCAGAACATTTACTGAGGGCAACAGCACTTAGAGAAGTGGAATGGCTTTATTTCCAACACCTGCAAAGCGGTGAGGTGTGTGGGAGGGTGTTCACATATTTCTGGAAGTTTAAATGGACACTGGACAACACTTTGGACGTGTTTTTGGGCCTGCGCAGGCCCCGCCGAGATAAACAGCCCTGGATTTCATTTTTCACAGCAGAGCACTGAGGGTATTGCAAAATTCCAAAGATCACAGTGAGCTATTTCAAAGGTCAGAAAGCAAGGGAAGGAGTGAAGCAGCTTTTCATCCAATTAAACCCATCTCAGGCCGGGAAGGCAAAACCTAGTGAGTATTTTGAGTATTTTTTAAGGCCTTATCACCACCCTGATTTCAGGAAGGAAAATGAATTCTGAAGAGATGATGCCACAATTGTTATTGCATTCCAGGAGTGCATAAAATGTGGGTAGCCAGAGCCTCTTAAGGAACAAAGCAAGCAAGAAAAAGGTTGTAAATACAACCCTGGGTTGTAAATACAAACGTGTTCTTCCGATGACATTATAGATCAGGACCAGTGAGGTTTTAATGCCGACTTCTGCCTTGGCAGCTCTTAGCCGGGTCAGGAAAGGCATTCAGGTCCCCCAAATCTTCCTTTTACCTTCCCTTTTATGAATAAAATACAGCATTAAAAGCTGCCAGATGATAACCCTCGTCATGTAAATCTCTACAGTGACTTTGGAACCAGTTTCTCAAACTCTGAAAGAGCCTCGTAACAACCCTGCAGCAGAAAGCTAAAGGAGTCTCAGCAATTCAACAACTCATAGCAAAAAACAAGTCTTGCTTGTAAAAGGGAGCTGTTCTCAATTACTTCAGTGAACTGAAGTCAATGAAGAACTGCAAAAAGTATTCTTCAGATCCAAAATTGATCACTTAATAGAACAGTTACTTAGAAAAGCTGGGACTGCCCTCCCCAAACCCACTGCCCGTCGTTTGTTCCGTGAACTGGGCTCAGTCAATCAGACTCCACACACAAATCAGCCAATTCTAAGAATAAACTCCACAAAGGTCAACAATTCAGCTCAGTCCTAAACTCTACTCCCCGATACGAAAAACAGCGTAAAAAAAGAGCTATTTCCTCCCTTTCTTTTCTTTGCAAGTCTTTGCATTTTGGAAACTTGCAGCAGCACAAGGATAAACAAAGGGTTATACTTTATGGGAAGGAAAAGCAAATTGTTTTTCTGCTTTCCAAAAAAACAGCTGGAGTCAGCAGAACATCATCTATGAGGCAAATGAAAAGACAGACACGGCGTGACCCATCGAGCTGGGCCATCCAATCCTCACCAGCCCCACTCTCTTAAAGATTAACTTCTATTTCTACTAAACTTCAAAACAACAGAGGAAAAAGCCATTCTAAGCAATAACAGCAGCAACTTTAGCGTGTTTACAATAGGAATGAACATAATGAGAATGCAGAACTAACTGTCAAGAAGACCAAAGTTTCCAAGCTTTAATGACAGCATGGAGAGGTCATCCAAGAAAGGATCACTCAGGGAAAGTCCTTCCAAAAGTACAGCAAACCAAGCAAGTACTAAAAAACATCTGATCTTAGGACAAGCTTTGCTGCGCCTACCACCCACAAAAATATAGGTGAAAATCTACTGGAAGCTGCTTTACAAGTTTCGAGTACACAGTTCTTTCCTCTCCCTCTGTGCAGAGGAAATGCACAACTCTAAAGCTGGGAAAAAAGTAGAAAAACTGCATTTTGAAAATCAGAATCAGAGTGCAAGTTTTTCTGCTAATTTGATCAAATTCCTACACCACTCCAGCTGGTGTTGCCCTAAGCAACACTGAGGAATAAGAAATGGTGTTGGTATCTGCAAGACTTTCATCCCCTCTATCTTGACTTTGGTTCTATTTTTTAATGAAAAACATTTCAGTACATTCTTTTCTGTCTTGTTTTAGTTTTTCCCTACCAGTTTAATACAAAACCCTCCTTTTTCCATAGTTTTCACTGTTTTCTTTTTCCCAATTCCCGCCAGTTTCCTCTGCAGTGATATATATTCATCCTTTTTCATAATCAATTTTGATTTCTATTTCTTGGGGGGGTTTTGTAATGGATATCTCACACCTTGTACCTGTGAGGAATCCATACTGGAGAAGTCCAGTTTTATTCCAAGCTGCTACTTCTTTGTGCCAGTGTTTCTACAATATGTGGGGATGGGCAGTATTTTTATAAAATCCTTTTGGGATTCTGTCTCTAATCCCAAAATATGGAAGAAATGGCATCTCTGAGGTGTGATGAATATGGCATTGGGGTAGGGTAGCAAACACAGGGAATGCCAGGGAAGGCAGAGATTCCCAGGCTCACCTACATCCTAAGGAAACCTTCCTGAGGAAGCAGATTTCTGGAGAAACAAAGATTTTTCTGCTCAGTGCATGGTGAGGTTCACTAAAGATGACATCTGTCACTTGAAGTGTCCAGAGGTTTTAAACACAGTTTTCTAAACAAATTCCAAAAGAAGTAACTCATTTCAACCAAAATTCTTTGCCTTTAATCATTCAAGAGACTTGCTGGATATCACTGTAACAATCAGTGAAGCAGGGCCATTGTGCATTTTTAAATAAACAGCTCCAAGCACCCACTGAAGTGATGCTACTTCTGTAATAATCAATTTGTAATTTTGTTCTAGGTCTTATGAAACACAGAGTACTCCATAGGAATGAAATTACACAACTCCATCCTTAAATCTTGCAGTGCAGAGCAGCCAGAAAGCAGAAAGACAGAGAGCATAGAAAGGGAATATGCAATAAATAATGGGTAGAGTGACACTGTTGTAGCAAAAGCATTGTTTATTTCAAGGAAAACAAATCATATAAGTTGTTTTATCTAATATTTTTTGTTTGGTTGGGGGTTTTTTTGTTGCTTTTTTCTTTTAGCAAACTAATTTTTTTTTTGTTTATAAACTGTATAAAGTAATATTGTTTATAAATTCCTTTGGGTTCCTTCTAGATGAAAGGCCCTGTGTAAATGTTATTACTCTCAAACTGTCACATACTTTCCAAAGCTCTTCTATTGTTCTTGTACTTCCTTCTAAACAGAAGCATCACCCACAAAATAGAGCAAAAGAGCAAATGAGAAAGATGTACCCACTGAGAAATCAGGTTTGCCACCCAGGGCCTTTTTTTTTTTCTTTTTTATTTTTAAATTATAGTGGCATTACTACTACTAAAACACTAAAAAAAACCTCAAACAAAACACCCACCAAGAAAAAAAATGGGAAAAGTAAAGCTAAAAATGCTGGAAAGGGACTTTGAAGAAGGGTCTGAAGTGACAGGACAAGGGGGAATGGCTTCACACTGACAGAGAATGGATTTATATTGGAAATTAGGAAGAAATTCCGTGATGGG
>WBMZ01013128.1:0-67451 GCA_013400975.1 Atrichornis clamosus | reverse complement strand
CCACCCAGGGCCTTTTTTTTTTTCTTTTTTATTTTTAAATTATAGTGGCATTACTACTACTAAAACACTAAAAAAAACCTCAAACAAAACACCCACCAAGAAAAAAAATGGGAAAAGTAAAGCTAAAAATGCTGGAAAGGGACTTTGAAGAAGGGTCTGAAGTGACAGGACAAGGGGGAATGGCTTCACACTGACAGAGAATGGATTTATATTGGAAATTAGGAAGAAATTCTTCCCCGTGATGGGGGAAAGGCTCTGGCATGGAAGCTGTGGCTGCCTGATCCCTGGAAGTGTCCAAGGCCAGGCTGGACAGGGCTTGGAGCAACCTGGGATAGTGGAAGGTGTCCCTGCCCATGGCAGGGGGTGGAATAAATGACCTTCAAGGTCCCTTCCAACCCAAACCATTCCATGACTCTGTGCTGTCCTGAATCAGAAGAACTTAATTCCCTCACACAAGCTTGTGGAAGGATCACAGATTTAATTTTTTAAAATATTATTCTTATTACTGCTATTGTTTTTGCTATTATTATTATTATTACTACTATATTATTATTACTACAGAGATCTCCTCCCCTGCCCACTCTACCATGGCAGTTTTAAGCATCTGGACTTCGATGGTCCCAGTGGGTCCCCTCCAACTCAGGATATTCCATGATTCTATGATTTTACTGCTACTCCAAGCCAAATCCCAGAGCTTTTACGAAAAATATCAGTGGCCTTTGATGTTCATGAGCCCTGGCTGTTTAATTCAGCACCAATTTGACTGATTTCAGGACAGTGTTTAATCTCGGGTTTACTTTCTCTTTTTGTTCTCACTTGGACAGTGACAAATAATAAAGTCATCACTGGGGTTGTTGTTTCTCTGCAGGACAATGTAAAATGGCTTTGTTTGGCCTTTAACATTAAGGATTTGGATGCTTTAGATAAAAATAACTTATATAGAAACAAAGAGCACTTCCTGGTTTACATATAATTTGCAAAGCTGTCAAAACCAGGAGATATGACAGATAAATATCTTGGGGACTAAGGCCTGTGTTGGGGCTTGATGCAGTTTTTCTGTTGGATTTACACTTTGTAACCTCCTGCAAGCAACCAAAGCCATTTGCTTCCATAAATCCACCACGGTGCCCTAAAGGCCTCTCCGAAAGGGATTTCAGCATTATCCTGGAATGGTGAGACACTGATTCCCACAGCCAGGAAAAAACACTCTTATATAAATAACGCTGTTGAAGAGAAAAAGCAACACCGAATCAACATTTCTGAGTGCCATGAAGGGGTAGGCGGGTGTTCATATAGATGTGTGTGTACAGAAATTTAAAAGTGCTCACAGCAATTCACAGGCACACACTTGGCTCTTCACTGATCAAGAAAATCCTGGGACTCAGGAGCTCCCTTCCCACCTGCCTGGAGGACTTTCGATCTCAGCTGATCCCCCAGGGACACAGGAATCCTGTCAATTATTATCCCATGTGGGATAACCAGGAGAAATGCCACTCACTGGTCACAGCTGAGGAGGGAAACGTACACACAGAACTTCTTGAGGAATGTGACTCTTCAGGCATTAAACCTTTTCATAAGACACCCAGGGTTTTTACTTCAAAGCAAAGAGCTTAAACTGCTCCCTGTGAGCCCACCAGGGAAAGGAATTCCAACAGAAATGTCCAAAAAAGCCTCAATGCTTTCCAGATCATCACCAAATTATTCCTCGTGTGTGAATGTGAGAGCAAACAGGAATCACAAATCCAAATTGCAGATTAGAGCACCAAGCACCACTTGGTTTGGGGTTTTTATTTACTTGGAGAGGGGCAGGTGGGGTGCATTTAACATCTCCTGACTGATTTTTGGCTTGTGGTGAGGCGAGTCTTTGGAGACTTTCTATACAATAAAGTACTCTGACTAAAATCTGCAAAATTACCTCTCAGGGCTCTCCTGAACAGCATCAATAGAAATGTGGTGCCAGCTAATGGCTGCAATAACTGTCTCCATCCCTGGGGAATAATGGATGGGGAATATATCAATAGGAGGGGTGGAAGGGCCAGGGAAGCTGAGCAGGCCCTCGTTATCAGACACAGGGATGATGCCACATGCATGATGTTATCTGTGATAAGGACCCAGGGGGTGGGAAGGATATTCTTTATGGAGAAGGAAGCATCCATCAGGCCATATTCACAATCAGCAGTGTTCCACTAAGTAAGCATTTTTGGAGATGGGTTGAGGGAGCACTGATGTAATAGAAATCAATGGAATTCAGCTTTTTCTGCATCTGTTCTTTAGAGCAAAGTATGGGCAAAAAAAAGCCTGTGCATCACTTTGGTCTCTGATCCCTCAGTCACGTGCAGCAAAGGCTCTGAGGGAAATCTGAAGTGAACCACAACAGAACCCTGAGCTATTTAAAAACCTATTTAAAATCCACACCTTGACACTCACAACTAGCAAAGGAAACACATTCTTAATATAAGCATCAAATGATTTTATTTTTTTTTTTTAAATTTTGGCCACACAAGCACTTAAAACAGTGCAGGATGTGAAATGACTGCCTGGCTTTATCCTCCCCTTGCTGTGAGCCCTTTCTTAGGGAAAAGGAGCTGGCTCCAAGCACAGGCAGAGCAGAGTGATGGATGGAAGTGACTGCCACGAGCTCTCTGCAGACTGATGCTCTGCCTCCTCTTAGCAGACATTTAAAAATCAGAACACCCCACAGGGTAGATTAGAGGATATCCTGGCCATTTTTCTACAATAGTTACAGTGTGTTTTCCCTCCACGTTTAAGCACCTGTCTTAAATTCCCTCTCCAAGCCTGGAGCACCTGTACCCTGAGGTTTTGTTACAAAAGGCACAAATAAAACGTGCTGGCTCTCTGCCATCCAAGTCCAATGAGCACATTTCCATGTAATCCCAAGCAGGGGAAAACAAAGCTTAGTACTATGTCAAATTTGCTCAAGAAAAATCAGGAAATGCAGGAGTTAAACACTCCAACAGCAGCACGAACCTGACCATGTTCTACATCCTGAATATTTTATGGTATATTTATTGTAACAATATATTAAGCTACACATCCAACCACAAAAACAAAAACAGAAGGACAAACACTCCTCATGTGCGACGCAGCTGCATTAGCATTTCTGAGGAACTTCACAATTCCTGACACTGCTTTTAATTGTACATTCTGCCTTTCATTTCTATGTATAAACAGTCAACAGAACAGACCAGAGATTCTGCTTCATGTTTGGTTTTAGATGTCTCTGTGAGGTTCCAAGGCTCCCACATCACTCAGTTGATAGGGGTGGAAGATGTGACTTCCACATCATCACCAAATCTTGAAATAAAAAGGTTTTCTTTTCCTACAGTGGTTTATGAAGTAAAGTCTCCAAAGAGCCAGTGGTCCTCAGTAATATTTCTGACCTTTTATGCCCTCACTCCTGACCAAAAGCAGTCAGACATCACAGCTGAGAATCTTCCTCGTGCTGACAAATTCCCTGGGCATCCTCACAGCTGAGAAGCACCAGGATGAGTCCAGACAGGACACAGGCTGTCCTGCAAGCAGGGATGCTCCAATAATGGGAACAAAAAGGCCTGTAAGACCTTATTCTGAGCTTCCTTTTCCAACTGAAACTGGCACTGTCCTTTAATAAATTTAAAGAAAAAAAGCACAGCAGAAGAACCCAGTCGTGGCCAGTTGGCTGCATCCCAGAACTCCCTGCAGCTAACGAGGGAGCTCATTTACATCCAATTTCAAACACATCAGAGGAACTTAAGCCTTTAAAGACACACTCTTAGGTGGGAGAGATTTCAGCACATGAAATGTGAAAGCTCAGAGCAAAGCCCTGCTGCAGCCCCGGCGTGCCAGGGCACGGCACCCGCCTGGAGCAGGATCCCAGGGACAGCTGGGCTGGGAATCCTCAGGACAACCACTCCCCAGAAACCCACTGGTCCAGGGGAAAAGCACAGGGCTTTGCCCACCCACACCAAGCTGGGAGGGGACAGGGAAGGCTCCAGCTGTGGTGGCTCCAGCTCTGGCTGTAGGGACGTCCGAAACGCCCCAAAAATGAGGGTGCCCTTAACTAAATCAGAACAAAGTTTGAGAAAATCTTGATTTTCTCATATTAAAAAGCAGCACAGCTGGAGAAATGCACTGTGATTAGTGACATTTCAGGAGTTTGGGATTTTTTTTTCAATAATTTGGTCATTATCTCCCAAAAGTTTTATGTTATGCTTTTTTAAATTCCACCACTGTTCCACAAAAATGCACTGCAAATCAAAGTTCTGTTAGGAATAGGGTAACCTTGTTCCTCAAAATACACTTCAATGGATTAATTTTTAAAAACAAATTGCAGTATCTTTTTTTTTTTAAAACAACAACATAGCTGGAATGAAAAAAGTAGAAAAATTCTCAAAATACACATTTAACTAAGAGGTTTTCTTTACTTTTGATCTAAAATAAAGCAAGGCTTGCACCCTAATTCTTTTTGGTGGAATAAAAGGAGGAGTGATGAACAGAAGGACACAAATAAGTCTTTTCGCACTTGGATCTTGTCACTGAATCCCAGCAGATTCCCAGTATCTTACATCCATGGATAGGAAGAAACTGACACCTATTGGCAACTTTAATATTACTGCACAAAGCTGCTTCCCCTCCAACTATCACAAGAAACAGCTTCTCCTAACTGGATTTTTCTATAAATGCACAAATAATATAAAGAGATAATTTAAACTTTTCTAATTGTGACTGAAAATACACCCAGAAAAATTCAGACTCTCCCTTTTAATAATAAAACTCTTTCCAAAGTAAATTATGACCTGTAAAGATACATGAAAAAAAAAATTTACCTGTGCCTGAGGAACAAACAAAAATGAACAGGGGGCAGATCACTGTGGGTTTAATTGCTGCTGATGTGATAACCTGAGGCTTTCACACATATTTGTGCTAAATGAACAATAGAATTTTTCAGCTACTGATGGATGTCAGTGTAGGTGCCCTTCGTACCAGTGAGAAATTAGTTACAGCAAGAATAGATATAAAAAAAGAGTCAAATCTTCACGAAGTGGCATTTGGAGTTTTTTTTGAAGTAAAAGTTTTCCTGAAGCTCCAAATGAAGTCATGGAGACCTGCTCTGAGGAGTTAGAAATAAAAGAAACAAACCAAAACCTCTGTTTTATCTCACTCCAGCAGTGGAGCACAAGGACTGACCCCAAAATTGTACGTACTGGTAACGAAGAACTTTTTGGTGAAAGTGCAGCTGTCAAAGGCAGCGATTTTCTCCTGCAGGACCACAACAAGTATCCTGAAAACACAGAAATGGAAGGCCTGCTTTAGACATTAAATGCATTGGTTTAAAGAGTCAATATCTAAATGTAATTATTTCAAAAGCATCAATATGAATTCTACAGTGATGAAGTGCCAGGTTACCAATACCTGGCAGTTACTGAGGGTTCTCTCTCCTCCCAACCACAAAACCTTCACTTCAGGAAGTGCACGGATCTGATACAGAACAACACAGCACATTTGTGATGGACCTCCTGCTGTAAAAGCTCCATTAAAAAGAAAGAATGGAATTGCAAAGACCCTGAATTACTCTCACTGCCTCGAATAACAATCAAATCAACAATGGGCAGAACACGAGCTAAATTTGAAATAATCCCATTGCCCGTCTCAGTTCAAATTTACTAAACCATTTTATTTACTAAAAGCAGAGGAGGGTTTAATACCAAGAACATCAGTACACAGAGAAGCAGAATTTGTGTCAATTAGCAAAATTATGGGTGTATTATTATGTATTTACTTGCACATTAAAGACTTTTATTGTAAAGACCAAAAGCCACGTGATAACCATGCAGGGAACACGGGGCTGCCTCAAAAAATAGAGGCCAAAGATGCCAATGTGGAAGCAGAGCATCTTGGATAACATCTTTACAACCAGGATACACCTTCTCCCACACTGATGGCTTCCCAAAACCAAGTTTTTAAAAGCTTGACATGAAAGAAGCACCTGGGAAGCCAACAGACAAAACCTACATTTAGCAATGTGACAGAATT
This sequence comes from Atrichornis clamosus, assembly GCA_013400975.1. NCBI lineage: Eukaryota > Metazoa > Chordata > Aves > Passeriformes > Menuridae > Atrichornis > Atrichornis clamosus. The sequence continues at coordinate 61,418 of WBMZ01013128.1, read as the reverse complement.
AATAATCTGTTATTCTCTCATTAGACAGACTATGAGAAAGTATTTTTTAATTAGCTGCCAATATAGAGCATTATTAAATGCTGGTTTAATAGTTTTCATTGTAAAGATACGACGTGGGAAAAAATGAATCACGTCTCTCACTGACTAAATACACACCTAATGCTTCACCTGAACATCAGGGTTGTGTAACACAGTCTGGAACAGTCACCTCTAACAAGGGGATGAATCACATCAGTCCCAACTCATATCCTTGGGGAAAGGGTGATGATTACCTCCCATTTTCCCCGGTTTTATCTGTTTAGCCACAGGAACATTGCCTCTTATCCCATGAGAGCTCAACACCTGTAAGACTCTTTAGTGAGGGACTACATTAAAATTAAAATATATACCATCCCCTCATGCTTGCTAGAGTTTTCAGATATAGAAATAATATACATTATTATCAGTTTTGGATAAAACAGTTTTAGTTAAATGACACATCTTCCAATTGCTGAAACTGCAGGAGAGAAGCACAAAAGAAAATATATCAATTCTAAGTTTTTCTACATTGCCTAAAATGAAGGAAACCAATGAATAATGGGAAGACTTTGACTGCAAGGTATATATTGGAAACCTATGGATATTTAACGGGAAAATTTCCCAAGCCTGGAGGTTTTTTGTTTTCTCCTCCTTGAAGACACACTGTCTTTCTGCAGAAACGAACCCCCAGGTGGATGATTCCAGAGGATAAATCCATAAATAATCAACAGCTCTTCCTTCCTTCTGCAACTCAAGTGTTGTTTTAAATTCAGATTTTGGACTCCATCAGTTTCCAGCATGGGTAACACATCTCAAGGCCTGCACTTGGCCACACTGAATGGATTTTCAGCCTGAAATGCTGAGCTTTCCTTGGATAACAACAGGATCTGGTACATTCCAGAAAAGCAGCTACCCTGGACACAGCCACACAGCTTTGAAGTCACTTTTCCATTTTCACCACTTAGAAAAAGAAACATTAGCACCTGGAAAGACTTTTTACTTGGGAGAAACTCTGAATGATGACTTGCCTTTTGACTGTTTTTACAATTGGATTTTTCTTGGCTGGAGAGATTTGCTGTCATCACACTGGACACAAGGGAACTTTCCATTTTTCAAGGGGCAGTGGCACAGATAAGCCCTGAATTGTTTCTGGCAGTTTAAAGGAACAGTGTCCCCTTCATGGCACACAAGTCCCACCAACTCAACCACCTCAGGGAAACTGGTTTTTGATATAACAATCATACCCATATCCTCCAACAGCAGACTGAAAAAATACCAGTCTTTACCTCTTTAAATATCCACACTATCAAAGGAGTGTGGATTATTAGATTTTATTAGATTTTTTTCTGGTATTTAAGGTGTTTGTTCATAATACTGCTTTTCTTCTGTAACTCCTAGTTGACCTAATAGCATCATTACATTTAGATTTTGATGCACAAATGTCTGTTTAACAAAACCTTTGTGCCTTCTAGGGGATATATTAATTTATTCACTTTTAATAGCAGTTTACACTGCTGACTTCCCTCAGTTGCATCGGTTTGATGCACACTCACACACCTCCCATCTGCAACAAAACCGGGCACGAAAAACGCATCATTCTGATGTTTTCCATTACTTGTGTTATTATTTACCACCCATTCTGGCAAGCAAATATGTATTTCCAAAGAAATGCAGCAATTTCTTCATCCAGGGCTCTACCTTTAACCCAGGAATGTGATTGCACCACTCCCCCAGGGCACCTGAGGCCACGGTGACTCACAGCAGCAATGGGTGGGTGAAGGGAGCATTAACGTCAGCAGCACTTGGACCAAAGTCACCACTCCAAATTCTCCCACCAGGAGTGCCAAGGGATCAGCAGGATCCTCACACAGGGATCCCGGGATTTCTCCTCTGCCTTAAAAAGATGAGGCAAACTACAAAGTCAACCACAAAAACTTCAGTTTTGTGTGTCTGAGAGAGATGGAGATTTGAAGTTAACTCAGTAGAATTTGAGCTCATGAGTCCGTGGACACAAGGAATTCAGTTCTGTTTGAACTCTGTGATCCTCAGCCTCCAGAGCCATTTTCTCTCCATCCCAACCAAAGATGCTGCTTTGTTATCTGAGTCACTGGAACGTTACTCCCTGCAAACCACAGACTGCACACCAGGAATGTTTTGGATGTGCAGCAAGGCAAAATCTGACAGGACAAGAGAACACAGGGAAGAGAGATATACACTCCTTAGAGCTCTGTGCTGTTTAAACTCTCCATGATCCCATTTCTCCATCTGTAGGTGGATCATGGAGGATTTCAACAATTCCTGCTCACCCTCATCACAACTGAAAGAAGCTTAAATGATTTCAGATGCAAAATGGTTTGAGCTTCTTAAACCAAAGCCATGGGGGAAGCATAGTGATGTATTCCAACTGAAATACTCCTTGGGAAATGGAGAACCAAAGCTGTGCTTGGGAAAGCCAAAGTAATAAAGTCAGGGAGGTCATACACCAGAAACTCTATTTATTACCAAAATCTGACATGCCCTAACACGGAAGGAATGCAGAGTGAGCATCCTTACCTTTTATTGCAATGCAGGTCATAAATAGGAGTTTTGAACTGGATGGACTTGACCATCTCTCCTGTTCTCAAGGAATACAGATCCACACAGCAGTAGGGTGGGCTGGTGCTGAAAGGAATGGGAAAAAAAGATTTTAATGGAAAGAGGGATATTTTTTAAATTGGGGTTTCATTACTTCAGTCTCCTTATACTACTTAGCACACTAAAGGAAAAGGGACAGAATCCCAGAATGATTAAGGTTGGAAAAGACCCCCAACACCATCAGATCTTGGACTCAGAATTCCATCAATGTGAGCCGAATGCTGAGGAAAAAAAGGAGCAATATCAGCCTTCTACATTAAGGGAAAACTGAATCATGATCTCCACAGTGGTCATGAACCTGCATTGTGCAACTGATTATCAAACACTTGGTTGCCTTTGCCACAAGTAAGACTTTGGAATAGCAGGAATATACAAGCCACGGAGTTTCAGACCACATCCCAGTTAAAAACTGCTCCTCAGAGGAGGACTTACCTCACCCAGTGCGGCAGCTGAGCCGCATGACTTGTGTTGATGGAGTCACATTACCCAGAATTTACATTACATCCCTGATGGACTTTTGTTTGAACTACGCAGATCTGTGTGTCACTTTTATCATTTTAATATAAATAAAAGTCTTAAGGCCATTTCTTAATAAAAAGGCTGAGTGGGAGAAAGTGCTGAGTGTTGGATAGGGCTGAGGAAGGCAGTAGTGGAAACCCTTTTACCAGCTGAGGGGAGGCTTTGATGTGGCAGTTCTGTTCCACAACACCTTCTTCCCCCTCCAAAAACGCATTAAAACCTTGGCTATTCCTAGGTCAAGGAATATGAAGGAGGACAAACTGCCAGCTGTACAAACACATCCAGAGCATTGGTAAAAGAGGGTGTTTCCCCTTGCCCATATCTGTTTTATTTTACAGAGTTTCACACAATTCCTGCCCCAACGCTCGCTTGTCTTTTGGAGTTGCTCAAGCTGCTGGGGAATTTTCTGGAAAGCTGCAGGACAAATGCCAACTGTTTGCCTCCAACGCCTCAAGACAATAAAATGGTTCATGCAGGCATGTGTAATATACAGTAAATGCACAGAAAGACAATTTTCACAAAAATAATAGAAAAAGTAAGTTTTGACATTTTGCCTACTGAAATTTTTCCCAAAATATACATTTTTCTAGGCACATACCTGGGCTAATAACTAGAGGGTGCAATTTATTACTGCAAGCACTTCAAAGGCCCTTCAAAAACACTCTTAAACCAGGGAGACTCAACTCAGTTCCTTCACATTAAAGTTCACTGCTGCTCAAAAACACAGAAAAACCACTGCAAGGTCTATGTACAAACTTTTTAACATTAAGTGATTTATACCTGTGGCAAATTATGAGGTTGATAGTAGGGACATTTCAAAACAGAAATCACCAAAGTAGTTATAGCTAGAATTGTATTAACACACTTCATACCAATTACTATTTCCACACCAGCCTGTGTGGATGAGTTTTTCCAATTTATGGGTAATAATTCTGTCACTCAAATGGATAATTACTCAAAAGTCCTCTTTCCCAGTCCTATCTTTCTTTTCATTCCAGACAATTTACTTCTCAGCCACTCTAGAAGTACCAGCCTTTGGAATGGTCTCTCTTTACCCTCTCTGTGCCCTCTTTATCTCCTCAGCCAGCAGCAAGACCAGTTCTTCCAGAGCAGGGAATGAGGTTTATGGACACGGATCTGGGGGAAGCAGAAGCACAGGAATTGAGCAATAAAAGGAGTGCAACAGGCTGCAAAAGCCAGGCCTGCTTGGCCACCACAGATTTGCAGCACAGGGCAACTTTGTGACCTCCCCTGAACTTCCTTGACTGAGTTATCAAACAAATCCACCCTCAAGTATGAAGAATGACACCAGCTATGAGAAAAACCCCAGCATTCAGCACAATCAATGTATTTAACCTGCAGCTACACAAGCAGAGGGATCCAAGCTCCCCCAGAACACCCCCAGAGCCAGCACAGGCTGCAGGATGGAGCCACACACACAACTTGCAAAAACAACTCTCAGCCATTGGAAGTTCTTGAAACTTTCGGACTGTGTGAAACTAAAATTACTGCACCTTGCTCTGCTTCAGAAATAGTCATGGAAATTCATTTCATCAGAGACATTGTAAGTAAATGTGTTGGGATACACCAGCTGGAGGCCTGGCTAACAAAGCACCATCATCTGGGAGAAAACAAAGCAAAGGGAACTGTGGCCAAGAAGTTTTCTTTGATAAACCCAAGGTTCATGTGCACCTCATCAGTGAGAAGGGCTCTGATGATACTTCAGTGTACCAGGGATGACTATGTAAAAATGAGAAATTAAGACAAGAACATGAAAACACTGGGTTTTGCATGCTGGTAATAACATTGTCACAAATAAAAATTCTTGCGAATTAGTCCCACAGATTACCAACAAATTTTCATTACATATCCTGATTGTTAAAACAGCAGCAGAGAGATCAACAGCTTCTTCACAGGTAATGGACATAAATTCACCAACAACATAAAAATGTGGCATTAATAAAAACACAAATACACTCAGGCTTTGGTATCCTGTTCCATCTGAGTGCTGCAGTGCAGGGATGGAGGGGAAATAGCAGATGCCTTGTCCAGCTGGCACTTGAGGACATCTGTGCTTGTGCCTCACCTCCTCCCAGATCTGCTGAGTCCCACCACGGCAAAAAGCTCTCTGCAAAATGTTTGCATAGAGACAAACACACCTCACAAAGCACACATGCTTTTATATGGAAAAAAAAAACCCCAAAAAAGGAGAAGAGTGATGGGATCAACAGGAGGCTGAATTTTCTGTGCCTAAAAAGGCTCTGCTTGTTCTCAAGTGCTGACCTTCCCCCACTGTGCCACACGAGGAACATCTCCCTCAGAGAGAGATGGGCAGCAATTACAGGTTGGTCTCAGGGGTCTAGAAAGGAATAAAGAGTTTGAGAGGTGTAAGAAGTGAAACAGAACTTCTGCTGGGAAAGCTGCCCTGTATAAAAGATTCTTTATGTGAGGATTTTCCAGTCAATTGTGGCCTTTAACAAAATCCGCTCAGGATGGAAAGTGTTTGACCAACATCATTTTATTTTATACCATCTTCACAAATGGTTTTTTTCCAGCCCAACCTAAAGCACAGACTTATTTGCATTAATTACTTTTGGTGCCTTTAAGAAGAGATAAAAATATTAAAACCTACACTGAAATCCTATTCTAATAAAACTAATAGTAATTCTAAAAAAACTAATAGTACAATACAATCTCTTACTAGGCCCAGTTTTAACAACGTGTAGGATTAAAAAAAATAGATGTTGCTGCAAATATTGAATTGCCAAGAGCCTTAAATGGAATATAAATATAATAATAATATAAATAAAATTTCAAACTTGTAGAGACAACAGGTGAGAGAAAAGTGACAGCAATTCCAGAGAACTGGATGTTGAAGGTATGCCCGAACGATCTGTACTGCAAACTACTCCACAAAGCTTTTCTTAAATTACTACCCTATAAAACATCAAATCTACCGATAAGTTGCTGGTCAAGAAAAGGCTATTTCCACATAGGAATGAGGAGGATGCTGACAGTGACCCAGGTTTTTAAAGAGCAGGGGTGGTTATGATTCCCCAGTGACCTGTTCTACCTCTCTGGTACTTCACAGAAGGGGAAGAGAAGCACAACAAAACCAGAGCACAGAGTTAATGAACTGTATATTGGAAAAATTCCTGCCTGAACCTTTACACTGGAAAGCTGAAGCGTGAGGTTTGATTATGATCTTTGTAGCAATATTATGAACATGGTGAGACCACAAAGGCAATTCTGTTCTCCTCAAGGGCCCTGAAGAAGGTTTGCTCAGATTAACAGATTTCAATACCAGAAGGATCATCTTCTCTTTCCAGGCCATGCACAAAATGTCCCAGAAGCTCAAAGAAATGATTTTTTACCAAGCAACCTAATCTTGTCTTAAAAGACTTTAACCAACAATGAGTCCTCTATTTTTATGGTGAGTTGTTCCAACATTTGGATCATTTTATTTTTATGAAATTACTTCTCAGTGCATGATAGAATTTGTACAAGTTCTGCTTTTTAGCTTCTGTGTCTCTGTCAAGAACACAAAAAATCTAAGTCAGTAATCACCCAGAGCAATCCAGGCACCAAGTGATAAAGTAAAAAAAGACTTTTAAGCCTTAAATTCTAAGTTTTGTTTTCCAGCCCTAGCACAAACTTGCAATCCTCTTCTGAGCCCTCTTCAGCTCTGCAATTCTCACCTTCTTTCTGAGCGATGCACACCAGAATGAAAACTTTAAAAAAATAATAAATTCAATTATTTATTCCTTAAACACCACTGCAGAAAGAGCTTCCATTAGGACTTCCATCATCTAATGGCTCTCTGCATCCCACCTTTTCACAATAAAAGCTTGAAAACTCCACTCTGTAAGTAATTTTCTAATTCATGGCATTTAAGATTCATTCAAAATCAGGAAAAACAGAGCAAGATTTCTGAGAAATTGACACTTCCCCCAAAATGTGTGTGCAGCAGTGAATTACAAAGCAGCACAGATATTTTAAGTGCACCACAAACTGCAAAAAGCATGGAAATACTTATTTCTAAATAAGAAAAACCTGTACCAACCTTGGACACGTGTTACTAAATCTAACCCTTTAAATACAAGGGAGGAAATTATTTGATACAGCAATAAAATATTTGTGTTAAATACCAAGAGATCCAAACTTCACTGTTGCATTTTCCTCAAATACTTTGATCAAGTCTATCAGCCCAGGGAAAAAAGTTCCACCTTATCTTTGTACTTCACCATCTTCATCATCTCATGGGCATGTAGCAAAAATATTTTCAGAAAGTCACCAACTCTGAAGAAATCATTTTGCTACAGGTAAAATGAGTCAGGTTACAGGCACAGGAGTCATTTCTCCTTCTACTTTTTTTTATTATAAGGACAGGAGTAATTTTGTTTCTGTTAGTTCATAAATAAAGCATTTCTTCACAAGGCAGGGTCTAGCTGTACCTGGAATTACACAGGAAGGACTGGCTGAAGGATTGGTTCCTGTCTCCTACATAACTCTGGCCACGGTCTGTGAGAGAACCTGGGGCTTGACAGAGCCCTTCACAGTGACTTTTTCAGTTCTGGGGACTTTCAGTAACATTAATCCACTTCTGTTCCATTAAACCAACAGCTCCTTCACTTCCCATCTGCAGTCAGAGTGTCAGACGCCAACAAGAGGAGGAAAATTTAAGGCTAGGTTTGTGCAAATACTGATTGTTGCAACAGATACTACAAGAACAGTAGCATCAGTTCAAAAAGAAAAGTAAAAGGAGAATCCTTAAAAACATTAGGACACTTCGCAACCTCCAAATTCCTCTTTTTGGCAGCTCTTCCCACATCCAGCAGCACATAACATGCTCCTACTGCCGTGTTCTGTGTTACCCCTCACTCCTGCCATCAGAAGAGACTTTTCTCCGTTGGAGGGGGTTTTTGCTGGGTTTGCATTTAAATTTCAGGATGCGTGGAGCTGACCCTAGCCATCCCAGGCCCACAGCCCGCGCCGTGTCCCGTCGGGCGGCGCGGCTCCGCCCCGGCGCGTGGCACTCCCGGAGTGTAAAACACAGCACAAGCTGCCTGCTCAGCTGTGGCCTTCGCAGGGAGACCCGAGTGTGACACACTTTCCACTTCACTGAGACCTACCACATGTTACAAAACAGAGCTGTCCCATCAGATTTCCAGTTAGTTAATACAGGAAGATTAGCGGCATCTCCGGAGATTTGTTTATCTGCTTGACCGTAGCTATCGCTGAGGAAAAGTACAGCAGGAGCTCCACTTGCAGATCAGGATCAGTTTTTTCTGGTATATTCTGGACTAGGTTTTGCTTGTGTGTAGCTAAACAGTCTTTTTATACACAATTTATGAACCTGCACTGGCTGTCTTTGATCATTTTACAACCATACAAATAACTGGAGAAATTCCTGTAAATCTTCAGGAACGTGAGCAAAGATTAAGTTGTGAGTAGAATACACCATACCTCTCTCAAAGATTAACATTCCTATGACCACCTGATTAAGCTACAATCTGATAGATATGTTTCTCCCCAAAATAAAAAATTAAATAAATTTAAGGAGTAGTCTTGTCCTTCTCACTGTCAAATAAAGCAGAACTCACCACTGAAATAAATGCACATAATTTGTATTGCACTAACAGCCACATGGATCACCAAGATCATCCAAGATGGACCAAAATCAAAAATGTAGCAGTTTTTGCACATCAAGAGACAGCCACATGTCACAGCTTAAGAGGAAAAGATCACATTTCTGGGAGCACAACTCTGAGAGCAAACTGATGGTGAAATACCTCAGCTCCAGCCAAATTTCACCAAGCACATGCAGAACCCAAACAGAGCATTGTGTGGAGTCATTTACAGCCTTGGAGCAGGATTTTATTAAGTGCCAATATTAATAACACTCCAAACCAATACCAGAGCTTTTTTCTGTATTTCTACTGACGGTACTTTCTGGTTAAAGGCGTATCAGAAACCAGCAGAGTTAATACAGATGGCAGCTGATTATTTCAGCATATACACAATTAATTGTATGTATTTGAGGCATGTTCCCCTACAACCTGTGCACATTAACAGTCCCACCTTTTGTGTGAGTGAACTCTCAGTAACCACCAAGGCTTTACCTGTTAACGTGGCAAGGCTATTCTGAAGGGCCAAATATTTCATCCTGTTGCTTCTTGTAACAGATTTCTTTAGATTTCAGGATTTCTTTTTTCCCTTTCTGTGCCTTCCCTTATGATTCATGAGCCTGACAGGCATCTGCTCCCCTCACATGCCATCACCACCAACAAAGGCCACGTTAAGCCAGCGGCTCCAGGCCGCCGTCCCAAACCCCACAGAAGCACTCTGGGGCTTCAGCACGAAACACAGAACCTTGTACCAACCTGTCTCAGCTAAAATTCTTTTGCCCTTGGTGTCATTAACAGCCTAAGAAACCAGTGGGATTGTGCAACACTTCATCACCTCTGTATTAAGGAGCCTCTGCCTCCAATTGCATGACAGAGATCATTAGAAGATGTCTTTCAGCTGCTGAGGACTCTACTAAACCTTAATTGTTTATATGCCAGTTTATGGCTCAAATTACAATTTTTGAGCAGCTTGAAAACAATCCCATTTCCAAGAAATAATTAGAGGGTTTTAGAGTGCATATGACTGAAGTTGAGCAGAAATGAGCTTAGATCTTCTGGTTAAGGCACTTGAAGAGTGCTCTGAACAGCAAAGCTTCCCTGAGGTCCTGGTCACATCAGGTAGGCCAAAATTTTCCCAAGTGCCCATTAATTACATGTTCTTGCTCTGTTTTCTGACTCGACACACAGGCCATGTTCTACAGACGTGCAGAGTTCTCACCCTAACTGAACTCACCAAAAGCTGGTTTGAAATGATGAAATCATACCTGAAAATTATTACTCTGAACACAGAGCCCCACGAGCAGCAAAAGGAATGTCCTGCTTTTCCTTAAACTGGTCTTAAAGTTAAAACCCTCCATGAATTGCTTAACATCAAAAAACACATTAGTTTATGTTATATCCTTTCTCTCATTGAAGCCACCTCCTTTACTGGAGCACTTTTCATTAAATTTGGAGGAATTTCATAGGTAAAGGTGGCTGACATTCCCAGGAGAAATTACAATTTCTAAGGAAAAGCACACAGAAAACACAGCATTCTCACCACACAGTCACCTAACACGGCTGATACTGAAATGGGAGATGCAATCGTTCAAATTGTGCAGGCAAAATTGATTAAAACATTTAGCCTTATTTTATTAATGCCTCACTGTAAAATACGATCATTGCACAGCACAAATATTCTATTAATAATTTGAATCACCATTGATTTTAAAAACAAGTGAACAACCATCCAAAAATGATAAGGGGTCTCCTCAGGTGATATTCTCATTACCTTGTCTGAATTTAAAGAAAGAAGGGATTAAACAAGATCTTTTTTTGAGCACATGCCTTGCAGCTTTTTCACAAAGAAAGAACCTTCTAAATTTCTATTTTGAATTACGGAAGAAACATTTACTGAGTTATGCATTTAAATTTGCAAATTTAAAATTTAAAGCTACTAAAATATATTCACTCTGTTTAAAAAAAAAAACAGAATTAAGGAAAAGAGTAATTATATCAGATTTTTTTAATGGATTTAAACTGTGTTTTAATTGTCTTTCTCTGTTCTTTGGAGATTTAAAGGAGCTCATTCATGGATGAATGGTTGAGCTCAGCAAACTCCCATGACGTTTTCTCTGAACATTGAATATTTTTGAAGGAAAGAAAAGGAAGAGCACAAGAAGGACTCATGGTAAGGGAGAAAATGGCATTTAGTAACAGATGCTAAGTTCAAATACTGTCAAGTTGCAGGGAATTACTCAAGTGGCAGCAGTTGTGTAACAATACAGACACAAGGGCTGTAAATTGAAGCAGTTTGCAATCAGCTGCTCCAACTATCAGCAAGAAGTGACAGCACTTGTTTAGGAAAATCCAGATTCAACAGCATCCTCTATGAATTCATTGGGATCCAATGGCACTGGTGTCCTCAGGAAAAGAGAACAACTTAAATCATCCTGAAATATCTCTTTTGCAAAGTACTTTAAATCCTTCTTACAGTATATAACACAGAAATAAAACATAGAAGTAAAGAAAATACAATCCTCAGCTGTTCCCCGGGTCTGTCACATTGATTTATAACAGTTATTTCTAAGACAGACAAAAACACACAGATGCAAACAATTACTCTATTTTTGTAGGCAACAAGTGAGGTGGGTGGTAACTGAGAAATTTTGAAAAACCCTGTCACAATATTCCATTTTTTTTCTGAAGTAACCCTCATCACACAACAAACGCTGGCCACATCAGAGACTTTCCAGGGCCTGAAGGGCCACTTTGATTCCAGACCGCTGCAGGCATTAGTGGGGACGTAATTAGGGTAAAAAGTTCAACCACAGCTCCATGTCTAGAGTGCTGCCAGAAATAAATTTCCTCTCATTCACTGGTTTCTACTGTACCCTCCCTGAGAAACATATTGAAAACACATTTATCTTTGTAGAGTTTGTTCCTCTTCTAATTAACTTTATAGCGTTTACAGTATTTAATAATTTAAAGTGGAATTTAAAGTGGCCCTGGAAGCAGCAGCCCTGCCTGTAATGGTGCTGTGCATTATCTTTTCCCTGTGGTGCTTCTTTTGACAAGTTACTGGGGGCAGGTTTGTGCTCCAGCTGGTTTTGTCTGGCTGGAGAAGAGACTTCCTCCCTCCATTCCTTCCATCCCCTCCCATCCCTTCATCCCCTCCCTGTATCACTGCACGCACAGGGGGTTGCAGCAGCAGGAAAACAAAACTGTGCCTCAGCTCAGAAATCTGCCCTCCCAAACCTCCACTCTATCCCAAGGACCACTTGGAAAAGGTTTATCTTTCTACAGCTTAATAAATCAGAGCTTTAGAAGGTCAACGCTACCCACGGTTCTCACCAACTGGTCAAAGTTTGACCCCAAATATTCATTTTCTTCCAGTTTGGATCCAAGATTAGCAGTTTATTATAGTTCAAAGGTTATTTCTTACTCCAGTTCGCTCAGACAAACATTTGGTGTATCAGAGGTGCACCAGAGCTTTCCTACCCTTGGTATTAACACATGGAAGCACCACCTTATTCCATTAAAGCTCTATCTCCTGGCATTCCACCCACGAGAAAATTCACAGAATTTCCAGGAAACGTCACTTCAACATTACAAAAGCAGTTGATGTACATTATTATAATTACAGAATCAACTTACAGGAACAAACCCTGGGATCTGAAGGGCTCTTTTTAAGATGGACAGCATTCCATCTTTAGCATAACCCCTTCCAGCAACACTAAAAGGAATTTAAACTACTTTATTCAGGGGTTGCATCTCTCGGGATCTTAAAAGCTGCCAAACAACCTGCAAAGACTAAACTGAATTTTCCTAAAAGAATCACAGAGGAAGATGTTTTTCATCTGCTGGAAGGGAAGGAAATCTTTGCAAGGCAGCTGACACTGCCTCTCTCTGCAGTTAATGAGGCTTTACAGTCATTCAGCAGCACAAGAACCTTTGGGACTCCAACCCTCAAAGGTAACAGAAATGAGAGAGCTTTGCCTAACTTAATTTAATTGGTTTTGTTCTAAAAACGACAGCAGAACCTTTTAAGTTTGCTCTCTAAAAATTTAAACATATACAGGCTTGAGAGTCTTCAAAAAAAATCTGAGTTTTGTGTAGTCTTCAGTAAAAGACCACAAATATTTAACAAACTTCATGAAATCTATTTCATGGTGTCCAATACAATTGAAAATCACAACCATCTGGCCCAGCCATTTTTATGTGAGATTTCAAACGACAGGCTGCACTTTATATCTGGAGTGGCTACACCCTTTGCACAGCCCGTGGCAGAACTGAGCCTCTGGCACAGCCAGGTGAGTCCACGCCACCACCGCTGCCTCTGCAAGGGCATTCCAGGAAAAACATTCCAGGGAAAGCTCCCCTGAGCAGTGTGAGAGCTGTGAACAAGAGCTTCATGCACCAGAGCCCGTTGTTTCCTTCTCTTGGGTGATCCTACCAGGAGCTCTGCTGTTTGTGTCTGACAAATCACTTCACAGGCAGCTGAATTTAAACATTAAAAGCCACGGACACTTAGAACTGGACACTGGATTTTTGCACTACCCACTGACTTTGCCAGATCCATGCCAGGCTCATGGTTCTAAAATATTAATTGAGAGAATATTAACACTTTAATTGCATTGTTACTCATGTGAAGCTGCCTTCCACCCAAACCTGAGCACTCCCATAAACACATTCCTGAGCTGAAGTTGGGTTAAGGTTAGCAGGATTTAATCTACAGTAGCCATGTGAATAAAGCACAGGCTTCCTGAAAATCTGCTGCCAATTGATCTGCCTTGTAAACAGATCAGCAGGGGAAAAAAAATGCTGGCTAGCCAAAGTTACACATTTTGCTTGCTCCAGCTACTCCTCCTTCTTTAATTTACCCTAATTTCCTCTCTCCTCCCATGATTAAAAAAGATTACCTCTTGCTTCTCATGCCCTTAAATGACCTCCATCAACTCTTCAAGTCATCCAAAATTTTCCATCACTTGACATCATTAAATTAATACATCTTTCTAAAAATATACGCTGTAAAGCCAACACAGGCCACAGGCTGCTGCAGGGGCCACTGCCTGAGCTCCTGTGCTCTCCCTAAAGGCTACTGGCCTCAAACTCTTACTTTTTAATCTTCTGTTACTGATTGTTCAATTAGCTACACTTGCATCATTAGGTGATTATCATACTTGCCTGTATAAGATTCTGGCATCATCTCCTCATCTTTTATGCATCTATGTTTGGCTGTTTGGACACAGGACAAGGGAACCAAAATATCAAACACCCTGAGAAATTCCATCGTCTCCATCCTAAAACTGACTCAGCTGCACTTTGCAATTCCGTGTGCAGCTGTTTGTAAACCAGGTGACTGAAATAATGCGTGCACTTCTTTTTTTTAAATGGAGCATGATTTGATACATGGACTGTTCCCCCATTCCTGCATGGACCTACAACCAGCTGACAGTGCCACGGCCCAGGGATGCCAAAGCAGCAGCTCAGAGGGGGCAGCACAAACTGAGGGGGTGAGGAGGGGTTTTAAGGTGTCTTTGCTGCCATGCAGTGAATGCCAGAACCACAGTCTGAAGCTCATGATGCTGTAAACCCCCAGCTGTGCTGAGACAAGCCTTCGGCAAGGCTGGTTTGCATTTCAGCACAGGAATTCTGACCCCTGTGTGTGATAGCAGCCAAGGAGGAAAACAAAAAGGAACATATAAGGGGAAAAAAAAATTCATTAGAGCAGAAACAAAGTTTGGTAACACATTATTAACATGGAGGGGTAAACACTTGAGTCATCAGGTTGGAAGTATTTTAAATGTTCTGTACTCAGGAGAGGTGGTTTCCTATGTAAGGCACTGCAACTACTCAGCTCTGACTTCCCTGCCCCCTTCTCCCTCTTCTCTGCTCCTTCACATGCTTTTATTTCACTCCTGCCATGGTCACTTCTATTACTTTTAAGCTTTCCTGTTACCTACATCACCCACTGAAGGGCAAATTTGCAATCTCTCCATTTATTCTCAATTATTTCTTAATAATCTAAAATAAAACAAAATTATCCTGGTTGGCTTCCCTTTAAGCTTCTCCATAAGTTAAAATGAAGCATTTACTTAATTTAAAAATATTGGTACATTTCCATTTGAGCAGAACCAAAGTAATGAATTTTGGACAGCTCTGGTGTATTTGAAAATATTTTTACAGATCCAGTATGATCCAAACTATGGCTTCAATAGATCATGTGGGGAAAAGAGGAACATCTTCATGTTTCACCACCTAGAAAATTCATTAATATGCACCAAACCCATCAATTAATTTCCTGTGTGTATAAAGATTTATTTGTCTTATCACCAGGAACAAGTAGGCATGTCTTTACAAACCTCCACAAAACCAACATTTAGGCAGATGTTCTTTCTTTTTTGGTTTTCCTTTAGTTTGCAAATCTTGTAATCTAACACTGGAGCTGACTGAACCAACCTCTAAACCAGAAGAGAAATATCAGCCAAAAAACACAAAATCTGTTTCCCATTTATGTGTCAAGCCTGCATCGTTTTGGGGGGCTGTGAAAACTGTTGTTTTGAAAAGATTATACAGTGAATCATGGGCTGGAAGGGGACCTTTAAAGATCATCCAGTCCCACCTCTCTGTGAGATATTTCAGTTATTTTACTAGATGGAAATTTTGACTTTTGAAAGGCAAAAATGTGTGTACCAAAAAACAGCCAGAAACTCAGATATGAGGCGAAAGTTCCATCTTGTTGATAAGTATAAAATGATCACACAAGCGAACAGAAAACAAATCTATTATCAGCAAATTAATCTAGAAGTTCATTCATAACGGTAACAACAAAAATCTTATTTGGAAATGTCAAAATGACAGTGTCCCAGTGGGGATGGGGCAATGCTGGGGCTGTTTTCTGCAATGGGAAGTGTTTCAGTGCCACATCCCTTCAGGGGTTACTTCACCTGTCATTTCAGCAGAAACCAGAGCAAAACCTCAAGAACAGAACTAAAATTGGAGGCAGTTCCCAACACAGCTGTTGCAGTGTGCTCCACAAATTGTTCTTCATGCACAACAACCAGAACAGAAATATAATCAAATGACCTGTGAATGTAACAGAATATAAAACAAGTGCAACACCTGAGCCAACTCAAAAGGAGTGTCGCTCCAGCTGAGGGAAAACTATCAAAGAGCTCTAAATCTGAAAGCTACACACAAAACAGGCAAATTGAAAGGACTCTCAGAAACAACTTGCAGGGAACGTACTACCCATAATCTTTGAATTATTTTCCATTAACTGATGAATACAATAACACAATGAAAATAATGGGCCTTAGAATTTGTTCATTTCTCAGGTATCTCAGCTTCTAAAACAAGGGTGTGAATAAAGTCTTCTAACCAACATATCCTTTACGTATATAAATACATGTTTAGATAAAGACAGAAACTCCTCTGAGAGCAGTATTTGCATCTCTTACTAATAAATCGTTACTCTTACAGGGCAGGGAAGAAAAGGACAAAAAAGTCACCATAAACAGCTTTTTGCAAGTTGTAAACACATAAAGAAAATAAATTCACTTCTCTGCCTTATGTGGTTTTTAATTTAAACATGTAACATGAATATTGCAGTTTAACACAGTAATAACACATACAGAGAAATTTAGAGATTGACAGTTCTTCCTTCACAAAGAGTGATTAAATTCTTAATTGAAAAAGGTGTGGCACAGAATTAGTCTTACAACTGTAAGAAGATTTACTTCAACTGTTCAGCCTTTGAATGGCTGTGTAGGGGATTACCCTTGAAAAGCAAATATTTTCCTGTAGGTAGAGATACAAATCCTGGGCATTGTCTGAATCAGACACAAAATATCTTAAGGGCTCTTTTATAAGGGGAGTGATATAACAATTGTGGCCAGAGAGACAAAACAAGACTGTAAACTCATTTTTTTAACTCAAAGAAGTAGGTTTAACATGGATTTTGCTAATAAAGAGGGTATGGCTGCAACAATGTAATACCTGGTGTTTGTAATTCATTTGGTACACAACTGCTGCTTGAAAAATTACTTTTTAAGACACAGAGATTGCTTTAGACACTTCACAATAATAATTCTGACCCAGATTAGTATCAGAAAAGGTTAATCATAAAATTGTGATTCCACTGAGAATAAAATAAACTTTAAATACCTCTTTATTTATTTTATATCAAGAGTCTCTTTATTCCTTTCCAAAAGCTTAAATCATAGGAAAATGTATGTTGAAACACTGAAAAAAAGTTTAAAACCACATCCCAGCGTTATCCCATGAGCAGGAAAAGGAACAGAGCTTTAAAGATGTCATCTACTGGGCTTTTTAGATGAAATCTTAATTTATGTATTACTTTATACACAAAAAATATTCTTACCCAGAAGATCCAATGCTTTTGCACACACCAAGCAGAGGCCGCTTCTCAGCAAAATTATCACATTTCTGAGCACCTAATAAGAGGAAAAACAACGAAAAAAAGGAAAAAGAAAAAGCAAGTCACTATGTAGTGTTTGTGTTACCTTTCCAAGGTCAGCTTGGGGCCCAATACATTGGGAGGACGTGCAATATACAATACCAAACTCACGGCCTGCACAGGATGAGTGATAGAAATACAAATTACAGGCAGAGTCGTGGCCACTGAAGGATTGCTCTTGACAGAGATGACAGCGAGAAACAACACGAGCAGCGAAACGTGGCCAGGCTTTGGGAGTTGTCTGGTGTCCATCCCAGCTGGGGTTGGGATTCTGTGGCTGTAACAAGTGACTCTTGCTCACCTTCCATGGGTTTGTATCAAGGTACCAAGGCCCTCAGCAGCCCTGCCTGGGTTTCACACCTTGGTTTCCAGCTTGCTCTGCTGAGGTGCAAGCGCAGGGCAGCAGCGCCAACCTCAGAGAAGGCTCTGCAGCCCCTGCCCTGTGCCTGAGAAAACACCAGATTCAGCTCAAGCCAGCCCTCAGTTTGTCCCACCAGCAGGAGATTTAAGCCTTGAAGAAAACAGCCTCCAGTGAGACGCTGGTTATGCCAAGTGAAAAATCCAGATGTAACACCACATCCCACCTGCGGCGAGGGGTGTCCTCACCGGGTGACACCAGCACAGCCCAGCAGAGCCCCGTGCCCTCCTGGGCCAGCTCTCCCTGCCCTGGGATCCATTCCCACAGCCCTGGCAGTGAATCCCAGCCCGTCACCCCCCCAGGTCAGTCACACCTTCACCCCAGCACAGCCAGACTGCTACAGACGCCACACTTCTTAAAATGGGATTTTAAGAGTTTTGAGAACTTTGCTTTACTGCTACGTAAACAGAAATAAAACTAAAATTGAGTTTAAAAAAAAAGGAAAAAAACCCCAACTCACTTCTGCCTGTGAACAATGTTTAACTGAATTCCAGGGAATGTTTCTACCCAACTTAAATAAGAGAGTAACAACCAGCACCACCACTACTAAGTTTCCTCCATTTTCTTTCAACCTTTACCTTTTTAATTATGTATCTATAGGTCTGCAAGTGTGTGGTGAATAATGGATTTTTTTTTTCTCCATCATGCACCAAACCCTTTGATCTCTAAAGAATATTAGTGATATAGTCTGTTCAAAATACAACTCTCAAATACTGTTGCACAGCACTAAATCATTTATTCAGAAAGGCACAACAATTAACAATATACATTTGGACATAACAGACTCTGTTAATTATTAATAACGCAGGTACATGTGCTTAATTTGTAACAAACACTGTTCAGTCCTCTCATCTGTACCAGGATAAGTCTTCCCTCCTACACATTTGGGTATTTATAAAGTCAAACGGGTCACATCAATAACTCCACCATCAACAATAGCTTTACAAGTAACCTAAAACAGCCAAATGTATTTCCCTTTCATTCCTATTATTTCAAGCCCTTTTGTGAGTCAGACCTGTACTGTATGTACTGACCTGTAAATTGATAAATGAAACATAAAGCCTTCTTAAGGACCTGGCAACCAATTTGTTTCCTTCAAAACAGGTAACAGATGAATTCCATTTGTTCTGTTCCCTCAGCCACTCTCCCAGCACTGAGGGTGAAATGCTGACTACCAGGAGTTCTGGCAGTGATTTAAGTGGAGCCAGGATTTTACCTGAAGTATTTAACTCTACTTTTTTCCTTCTTTTTTTTTTTTACTAAAATCTATTAGAGACATGAATTCAGATGTTTCTTTATGGTCTAGTTCTCTGTTTAACAGGAAGGGGGAGAAAGGTGGTTGGGAAGTGCCCAAAATCAGAAAGAATTCCAGTTTTAATACCGACAGCACAGATTTGCAGAATTTCTACAACAGGGTGCTTAAACTTCTGATTTCAGTCTGTAATGACTCGAGTCCCTCAATTTAAAAAAAAATCCATTTTCTACTTCAAACAAATACCTTCAGAATGTAAATATTAATACTGTAGAAAAAGATCATTATTTGGAGGGCTCTGAGGGCATTAAATCAGGTTAATAGCTGTCCCATCCATGAGATTGCACAAAGTGACATGTGCTGGGCTCTGCCATGCTTTTAATGGAGGCAGGAACCTTTCCCAGTTCTGGGGTGGGATTTAATCTCCCAAGTTCTGGTGGATTAATTTTCATTTGTAAAATTGTGTTTATTTGCATGTGCGAGGCGCTGACGTTGCACACACCTGCTGCACACACAGTGTTTAACAAAATGCAGAGGGATGATTGAAATGAAAAACAGCTCTCTAAATCCCCCAAATACAAAAAGTATTGAAATCCTGTTGCAAAGTCTTTTTCTTAAACTCCTTTTATTCTAAATCCTTTTAATTCTGTCATACAACACTACAGCATTTATAAAATGCTGAAAATCCTGACAAATCACACAATTAAAGTAATGAAAACTGCCCTTCCTGCCAACAAGGCACCACCTTATCTACAGCTCCATTTAGCTAAATGATACGTTTGGGTTTTTAAAATCTAACTTCAGTTAGTGTGCTTAAAATTGAAAAAAAAAAACCCTATCTGTGGCTAAATGAAATTTCATACAAATCAACATTTAGAACTTTATGAAGTCAAAAGGTTACCCACACGTAAGCTCAAAGCAGCTTATGGCCTGTCCTCCTGATGAAACTGTGAATAGAGACCTCAGGGCCTGCTCAGGCCTCTCAATAATGCCAATAACAGGAGGAACAACAACAACAGCAGCACATCTTGATGCAGAACTAAAATGAAACCCAGTGATTTTCACAAAACTATGAAAATTACCCCCGTTTCCCATGAGGCAGGAACGCACTGGATGAATTTCACACTGACCTATTTAGCAGTGCCATATATGCACCATGGAGTGCATTTTCCTGGTGTGTAGTTCCACTGATCAGTCCCATCACAGCCATTTAATAATGCAGAGCATCTCCTGCTCGACTAAACCCCTCTTATTTTGACCTGTCACTTGAAAATCTTGTTGCATTTGTGGTCCTGCCCCATGTCCAGGCCACTATGTACAGTTTTCATTCCCTATTTTGCTGCTTCTTTTCAGGAGTGGGGTTTTGATTACGAGAGAAAATACCTTTCTTAACATTTCTTAATCACTGCCATTTTGTGTCTGCCTTCTTATTGAACACAAATGCAAAAAAACCTGGAAACTGAATCCATGAAACAAAAGTGACTAAAAATAATGTGTGAATTCTTTCCTCAGCTTCAGGGCACCATCTATAAATGCTCCATCTCCTGCAGAGATAAACTCTTATGGCATTACTCGATATCAAGCCTGATCAGTGGTGCTGGGACTGCTTGTCCTCATCCCAGAAATTCAGGAGCTCCTTTAGGATTAATGTTCTAGACCATGAGCATTGTGTTATTCCACCTCCTTTAACTCCCAGCCTCACCCAGACACTTCAGATTTCCAAGTCCCTCTCCAGCATCTGCATCACAACAACACCAGGTTTTTACATCCCCCAAAAGTTATCACCTTAGAACCCCCTTCAATTTTTATTTCCATATCTACTCCCTGCAGGTCAGTCCAGAGCTTCAAATAAAATGGTATTTTACAGTGTTACACTCCAAAACTCTTCCCTGTAATATCTCTAAAAGCCTTACTTGCTGTGCTGGAGAATTCCAGCCTGCAATTTCTATAATCCACAGGCATCAACATCCATTATTATCCCATAACAACCCACAGAACAGTGGGAGAACACCAAAACTCAAACACCCACCTGCACAACCCACCTACACCAACCCAAGCCTTGCTCCCAAGGGCTGCTTGTCCAGGGCCAGCCCCTCTGCCAGACAGACCCTGCAATTATTTTGGGGATTTAAAACCACTAAACCACCCAAGTGGCTGAACATACACGAACCCCACATCTGCCTTCCTTTAGAAAGCAACCTAAATGTTAGAGTTCTTTAAGTGTACCTGCACACAGACCTGAGTCAGCTTTTGAGGTTCAAATCTTAATGTTACCAACATCAAAGATGTGAGCAGTAGAGAACAAATCTGCTGCAGTATTTCAACTCTCAACTCTGATTTCTTTTTATTTCCTTTTTTATTTGCTTTTTTTACCCTTATCAGTCAAAGTCACTAAGAGATGTAGGACTATTACACCATCTTTCTGCAAGCAGCATAATCTAGAAAATGGCAATAAATTAATTCAGCTCGCTGGAGGAATTTATTTTCATAATGCTGAGACATGGAAATTGGTTTTACAGACAACCACTGATCTAAACTTCACCACACCAGCCTGTCACCATGTCCCTTCAAGCTGGAATTGCCACACACAGTGCTGCTCCTCCAGCTTTCTGAGCTTCTTGACTGATTTTTCAACTATGCAGCTTTCCCTTAATAAATGGGACAGCACAAGGCAAAGCAGGTATTTGGCCAGGGGCTTGTAAAATGACCTGGGATAATAAAAAATGGGAGACTGTAGCACTGACTCAATTCAGAAAGCATCAATATTCTGATTTTGTAGGTAAAAAACCAGCAAAGATAACTGAAGTAAATGTATCATTTCCCCAGCATTGATTTCAGAATTATATATGCAATAAACCTCAAAATGAAATCAAAACGCGATGAATTTTTAAAACTATTAGGAGAGTTCTGAATCATTTTTGCTTGATTCTCTCACTGTCTCTATCTACAATGAAGTTCCCAACTTAGTTTCCTCCTCCCAGGGAACAGCAGCTAAATTTAACTGGCAGAGCTGTAACTTTGGTTTTTATCTACCTCTTATTACTCTACCCCTTCTAATAATCACAAAGTCACACCAATTTGTCTTTAAACACATCTTGGCACACTGGGTTTATAGTGAGACAGAAAAACCCAGCACCCAGCACACCAGGCACTCCTGGACACGTGGAAATAACGCTGAACTCCAGCCCAGCACCCAGATTTGGAAGTGGAGAAGAGCCAGGCCAGACCAGAAGCTGTGCCAAGCATGGCTCAGCAGGTATCACAGCTCAGAATTTTTGTTCCTAAGACTGACCAAGATGTTCTCATAGATTAAATATTAGCTCTGCAAGCCCAAAGTTTGGTCACAGTGTAAACCTTCCGTCTCCAAATAGGCCATTTATATTGTGAACTGTACAAAATAATTAAAGCCCTGTCTGCTGTTGAAGGCATGGTGGGTATGACCTGACCACAGAGTTGATATCTGTGGGGTTTCGCATTATTTGCGGAAATCCCTCCATTTTTTATGGACATTTCACAGAGCAGAGCAGCCACGCCACGGCCACCGAGACATCAAAGCCCTGCAGTGCTGGGCCAGGTCAGGTTTGTTGGCTCCGACAGAACCTGCCTGAACAGCACAGCAGAGCTGCCAGGTCAGAGCAATTCCCGAGCAATTCCAGGAGCCCCTGGGCTGCTCCAGGCTGGCCCAGCTCCTGAGCTCACAGACCTGCCCAGCTCCCAGCTCCAGAGCCTGCCCCACGCTGCGGCTGCGAGGGGCACTCAGGGCCTGCCGCAGGAGATTGCAGGAGGCCTCCTCTGCCACGGCCTGCAGGAAGCCACTCTCCTGGAACAAGGCTGCATTATGCAGAGAGGCACACCGTGAGGCAGAGGATCCGACATCAAAGGAGCACAGTTTTTTAACAAAATAGTTGACAAACTATTAAGTTCTGCTACTGTGAAGTCACCAAGTTAAAGCCATGAGCTTTCCTTTCACACCTGGGAATGAGCTGCTTATCACAAACTCAGATCTGTTTCTAGGAACGTGCCAAATCCATCCACCAAGAGACTCCTATTTTCAATAATTCCCTTTTTACAGCTTTACAGTAAAACAGTGTTTGAGCCTGCTGATGGTAATCAGCTTCTCCTTTACAAATTCCTTTTATTTTGTTCAGAATCATTAAAGCTCATGTGTTAGTTATCTAAGGCCTCTTATTACAGCTTTACTTTTATCTGATTCCAGATATTGGTCAATGATACATTCATGTACTTTTAATCAAAGATTTATTTAAACCAAGCTATGTAAAAAGAGACCAAAACATGTTTTTAAAAGGTTTGGTTTAATTTAATATGAGCTAATTTGAATAGTTTTCTAATGTAACAACTATCATTGTCAGATGCTAAATATATGGAATTTAAAGGCAGAAAGACAGAAACTGCTTGAAGGAGTTCATGACCAGTGTAATTTACTTGATTGAAAAATCAAAATCCACTATTTCAATAACAGAAAAACCAGAACCTCCTAGTTCTTCAATTAATTTACTTCATTTTCATTTCCATTTACACTTTTCTTTCTCCTGTTTTTTTTTGTTCCTTTGAGTGAGGAAGGGGCACAGACATCCATTACACAATGACACACATAATAGCAAAAGAGCAGCTCATTGGGAATTAGGAAGTGTTCCTGTAAATGGAATAAAAGGAACAACATGCTTGGGAAGTATTCTACTTTAAGTTATTTTCACCTATAATAATTACACAACCACATACACTTTGTATATTCCTCTGCTCAAGAAATCACCAAAACAATACATAATGTGCCCGTTAAACCTTTAACTTCCTTAATTTACTTTCTTTGAAGCACACAAAATTAGTATAATTTATTATTTTTATCATAATTTAAACAATTAGCTTTTAGCCTATAATTTTTGAGTTCATTAACTAATTAATTCACAATATATTACTAGGAATTGTAATCCAGCATAATTCCCAAACACCTTGATCATACTAAAAATACATTCTTTTCATCCACAAAGTAAAACATGGCAACCAATTTAAATTAGAGACCACCAGCTCTTTCAGAAGTCTACAATTAGACTGGGTTTAGATTGAACAGGGCAATTTTTCACAGGAATCTGCTTGCTTATGCACAGTTGCTTAAATTCTGCAGCAAGTTCTTCTGGGGGTTAACTTCAATTTCTGGAACAACCCTGTTAAACTGAGCAGCTTGGCTTAGAACTTGATTTAAGCAGTGGCAGAGAGGAGGTGCCCATGGGCACTCAAGGGGTGATAAAAGTTCAATCACTAAAACAGTCCAACGGAGTAAAATTAACATAAAATACGGAGAAATGGAACAAACCAGAAAGCAGTGCCACGCCAAAAAACAAACTCTGTTGTCTCACTATTTCTACTGGAGTGGAAAAGGAGCCTTTTTACCCAAGTTGTGCTTAATGATGACCTTTATAACTCTGTACTCACTGATCTGGGGAGCTGGGAGGATCCGTGCGGCTCGAACGGGCCCGTGGCGCACTGAGAAGAGCTCCTGGGCTTCCCCACTGATCTGCAAAACCAGTGCAATGTCAGCAGCAATGCCAAAAACATCGATATTCTTGCAAAAATATACATATTTAGTAGGTAAGGTGGTAGGTAGAAAGACATTGTAGGAAAGTAGGTTGGTAAGACTCTGCCTAAGCAACCACTGCCACCTCTCCAAATGAAAACACAGCTTGGAAGTCTTGAATTAACCATTCATGACTACACAGGTCTTAGAAGATGCAACACTTGAGTTGACTGCTGACTAAAATTTACAAAAAATTCAAAGAATCTGCGACACAAGCATTTATCTCACATTTCACATCCTCCTAAGAAAAATGCCAACTCACCAGTCATAAAGAGTGGCAAATACGGGTGGAAAAGGTGGGAGAATTTGATTTTTTGGTTCATTTCATCTTTGCCAGGTGTGAAAATTATGTTTAAAAAGAGGTGGTCAAACTACTTAAGCATGTCACTAATGGCAATGTTGAAAATATTAAATCAGAAGTAGTTCAGATGAATTCCCAGACTTCCTGCAATGGTCAGTCCATGTATTTTCATAACTGCCTGGAAATGGATCCGATATGGAATGTCAAACTTCAGGAAAATGGCAAACATTATGAAGCTCATTTCCAAATAACCAACAACTTAAAACAGATGTAATGAGACTCAGAACACAGCCAAGGTTGGCATAAAGTTTAGCCAAACAAGCAGCTTACAATATCAGAAGAGAACATGATTTGGAATAAGGTTCTTAGGAATCAATAAACTATAAATTCAAGTGAACTTTTGGAAATGTCATTTTACGGTTGTTTCCATTTCTTTCTGCACTTCAGCTCACACGTCCAGAAAGTTAAAATACTCCTACTGTTTAACCAACAAATCCCAAGTACAGTGCTCCAGGCTCTCAGCTTACATCCAATCTTAGCCTCAAGCCTGGTTATTTATTATCACTGCTCTAGATCACGTGGGGCAAGGAAACTCACCCCAGTTTGTTAAGCAGTCATTTTTTCACTACAGAGGTAACCCCCCGTTCTGCACACAATACAGACAACCACTGCTTTTCCCTGTTATGCCTGCAATTACACACAAGCTACACAAATGTGGGGAAATAACATTCTAAACCATTTCAGCTCTGCAGACAGCCAGCAGTTTATCAATTAACATTACTGTTGTCATCAGAATTATTCCTGATGAACACAACAGTTTTCAAACTGTAATCAAAATGAGAATTAATCCCTTAGTCTACCCTGCTCTTATTTTATTAGGCAGATGTTCCAGTCACAGCAGATTCTCCTCTTCCCTCTGAACACACAACCCTGTAGTACTTCAGCTTTTGCAAAACAAGTTTAATTTTCCCTCAGGAACAGCTCTGAAGAGCTTCTTGACCAGATTCTATACAAGACACAGGAATAATGATCAGAAATCAACTCAGTAAAGGTTTGCTGATTGCTTTTAATTGATCATGAGCTTGGAGTGCAGTGCAGGGAAAAAAAAAAAGCCTCTAGATAAAAACATCTGTATCCAGAAAAAACAGCTTGGGAAAAATGTAGAGCACAGCTAAGCAGAAAATGAGGAAAATAAAAGAGGGACAGAGTAATAAAGAGATTGAAAAAATTAAGACAGCAGCACGTTTTCTATCCATTGGAACACAGAAGCTCTATGAAAAGGGAAAGAAGGAAATGGAAAAAAAGAAAAATATAAGGTTTTGGAACTATTATTATTGGCAATCAAAGACTTTTTTTCCCCCCCAAATCATGAAAATGCTGTTTAACACGTGCATGTACATCACTGGCTATGAATGAAAACAAGAGGGAAAGGAACCAGCACAACAAAGGTATGGAAGAAGTGATTCCCATAAAATATCCCAACCCAATTCAGGCACCTCCTACTCCTTTTTAACTCTGCCAGCACATCAGCCGTAACTCCAACCTACTTCAAACAAAGTTCCAGTCCCCAAAGTAAGATACACTGAGAAGGCCAAACCTTCTTAACTCAGGTTCTGCTCTTAAATATCCTGAGCCCCACGAGGATGTTTATTTAGCCAGGGATGCCAAGACCTGGTAGAGCTTAAACTTGAGACTTTCAAAAAAAAGTCCAACTGTCCAAATACAAATGAAGTTTATTTGCACTGAAGCACTTAACATAAAAATCCCATCTTCATGCATTTAATGCACTACCTTTTTAATAATTAATATTCATTATTTAAAATATAATTTATTATTTTATACTGGGGGGAAATTACAAAAAGAAAGGTTAAATGGAGTAACAAAAGCCACAGGATCCAACAGTGACAAAGATGAGATTACAGGTATTTAGCTCCTGTTTTGAGATCACTGCAGTGTTTAAGACTGTAGGTTAACAGGTCCTTTCCTCAGTCCATATAGGAATCAAAATCATGGAATGTTTTGGGTTCAGACAACTTCAGCCTCTACAGTTCAAGTGCTGAGCACTTGCTGACTCCTGGAAGCCAAAAAGGAGCAAATTTTAAGACATACCCAAACTAAAGACTTTGTAATGAAAACCCAAGATGCCATAATCTACCAAGCTTCATAAAATCTTTTTAAAAGGATTTAAGTTGTGTGTCCTTAGTTGTTCTGCAGAGGCAGGAACTCAGAGAAGGCATTGCATGTTGTCTGCCATGAATTAATAAGAGCTTGGTTGTTCCTTGGTTTGCTTGGCACTGAAAAATGCATTAGGGCTTAGAGTTCAAGATTTTCTTTGAATCACAATTAACTTCTTTTAAACACTTGCACCAGTAGAAGCTTCTGTTATTTGCAGCCTTATAAAATCCTGAATTAACTGTGGTCAGTGCTAATGCCCTCCATTTATCTATGGACAACATAAAACTTTATTGCCACTGCTGAGGCCACTCGGATCAAATCTGTCTGAAGGGGAGAGAGATTGCAGGGTCTGATCTCCTGCCACTTCAGCCCTTATCTCACTCCTAAAACAGCCCACAGAGAGAGCCAATCTGTCCTGTGAATGGGACACTTATCCCACTAGGAACTCAAGTGGGACAAGGAATTGCACGCCGAGGGGAGAACGGCCTGGTCCCGGCCAGCCTGGGTCAGATGCGGGCTGGCAAGGCTCAGGAAAAGGCTCCACATCCCATTACCAGTCCCCCGAGCTCCACAGTCTCATTTGCACAGACAAAATATAAATAGACTTCATGAATTGAAAACAGAGCTCTAAATTCTTCAAAAAGCACCTGTGAAAAACTAGGCCGTGGCTGCCATTTTGGATTGGATCCAGCCAAGTAGCAAGTCCCCGTGGCAGCTCTCAGAGCTCTTAAAAGTTTTTCTTTCCCATTCCAAAAGCCAAGAATATTTCCAAACAGGTTTCAAGAATTGGATATTAAGCTGTAAAAGCAGCTTCAGGTACTCGTTGGAGGAAAGAGTGAATCCAAAATGACGGCCCCAAGCTGGTCTGATAGAACAGCTCAGCTTTCCCAGGGCCTGGTATTGAACCACAACTCCCAGACCTACATGGAAGGCTGGAAGTAAAGGACACGTGGATTCAAACCTTCCAAAGATAAAGAAGAACTCCCTCCTCCACTCAAGTCATCTTGAGCTACTGCTCAAACATGACAGCCCAGAAATCTGGAGCACTGGTTAATTTTTGATGACAGAGCTGTATTGTTCGGGCACACCAGTTTGCACCCATTAGAAAAAAACTGAACAAAGGAAGTTTTGTTCACACTAAGGATAACTAATAGTTTTCAACCATAGAAAATGGTTTTCACATGGTGAAAAAAAAGGAAGTCAAACATACACCAAAGTGAAATGAAATTGAGTTTGGAACTCAGTGCTTAAACTACTGTGCAACCCTAAAAAAGGAAATTGGGGAATATATAGAAAGAAAAGGGGATGAATCAGGAGGTTGTTTTTAAATATTCTGATGTACGTTTTAAACATGATATCAATGACTATAAGCAATTTAGAGATACTACCATTAAACACTGCTGCAAATAACGAGACCAGGTTAGAGACAACTTCCAGTCATGGTGCTGCTGAGAGGGTAAGGAAGGACTGGAAGCAAAGGGACAAATTTTATCACTTCAGTTGAGAAATTCCAACAGTCTGTTTTTCCATCCAACCCAAATCTCTGTGATTATCTGGAGACAAGAATTTGATGCTCAGAGAACATTACAGACATCTATTCCAGTGACTGAATTGAGCATGAAGTTGCCCCTAGTACTTTAAATTATGGCAGTGCTGCTGGAAACAAGCTGTGCAAAACCACAACAATCCTTGCACACTGCTGCATCCTCAGTGTAAAAACCCAAAGCCTCAGAAAATGATTTGCATAGATGTTTTGCAAAGTCCTCAGATGTTTTTCAGGGTTACTAGGTCAGGTCACTACTCCATTTTTCTGAGTGCTTAATGCAAGAATTGACAGTGGTTCCCTCTAGCAGGAGCTCTGGACATAGGAAGGATTGCAGCTTAGGATGTTAGGATAAGTTTATTTTTCAATTGTAACGTGAACTATTCAATTAATATGATTTTCCTACTTCTGAAACTCCCAGCACACAATGAAAAAAAAATTATCTGCCACAGAAGCAGCCAACGTGCATTCCCTGAACAGGAACATCTAGAACAGATACTTGGAAACCACACCAGGCAGAAACCAGTTCCAGTTGTATGAGAAACATGAAACTGGGAAAAACAAATTCCAAATAAAACACAGAACTACCCTGCCCCATTATCACATAGGAACTTCTAGTCATACTTTTGTGTATTCCCAGCTTTCTCCCCACTTAGCCAGGCATATTTTAAGGACACTTTTAACCTTCCCACCCCCCCGTTTCAAAACACAGATCAAAGCTTTGGATGGGCACCTTCTGCTCCTTATGCAACACAGACTGAGAGGCTGCACTTCCAACCCCAGCAGCTCCTCCAGCACCCAGCACTCCAAACATTATTCCAGGCTTTTGAAGCGGCCCTAATGGTATCTTCCATTTGCAAGTAACACTTCTGTAGTCAAAGATCTTACTCCGAGGAGATATTAACGTGAAAAGCACTCAGACTGCAAAGAGACACACACACTCCTGGAGAAAGGCTGCCGAGGTGTGGGGAAGTCAATGTAACACCATTAGGGAGGGTGTGGGATTAGGAGCTGTCATAAACACTTCATAATCACTCACACACAAACTCCACTGCCTGCAACACGTTATTAAGTGCTGAATAGAGGTTCAATTGTACGAATTTTAAAAAGCACAATGCTACAGATAATAGCCTTCCTGAGGAGATTTGCACATAAATGTCAGATTGTTGCTTTTTCAGATTAAAAGCTTTTTAAACTGTAGAAGGTAGGGTTGGGGTTTTTTTTTCCTTAACTGGAATAACATTGCTTAATTACAAGCTAAATACGCAGCAAGGCCAAGAAGAAAGGTTTGTATAATACCAAAGGACACAAAAAAGTGTTGCCAAATAAGCTCTTAAATATTAAGTCAATCACACAACTGCCAGGTTTTATTGTGCTCAGGCTAAGTAAAGGGGAAAATGCAAAGCAGAAACATCAATGCAAAGGAGGAAAAAAACCCCACAGTTTATGTACCCTACAAATTTGCTTGATATACAAATCCTGCTCTGCAAAGATATTTAAAACTGATGTTAAAGAGTATCATTCTGTGAAAATCCCCAAGGCCACCTTACTAATAAAGGAACCATTCCAACACTGAAACTTTACTAGCACAGGTCCAAGCTGCACCTTTTGAACGCGCTCGCAGAATTTCACAGAACATACAAATGAAAGGCTGGCAAAGTGATGCAATACCTCTACAGCTGACATTCTTAAGATGGATGGTAAAATATTTCCACATTTGGCATTTTCTCCATTTTGCTGCACTTCCCCCCTACTCATTACAAATACTTCTGCGAAAGTTGGACAACACCAAGAGAAACTGTGCTGCAACTTCATCTTTGGTATTTTTCCTGAAACAGTAAATACTACCAAAATCTAGGAATTATTCAGAAGTGAAATACATTGGGAGGGAAAAAAAGACAACCTGGCTGGATGGGTCTACCAAAAAGAAAGCAAAATCAGGTATTCCATGGCCTAACGTGTGGCTCATTCAGACACAAGCAGGAGGAGGGGAAAAAAAGAAAAAGAGAGAAAGAGAAAGAAAAAAGGAAAAGGAAAAAATCCATCCGCGGCACAGCATGTCTTTTTTTTTTTTTTCTCAGAAAACACACGTTCATTTGGATAAGAACACCTCAGCTGGATAAAACAGGGTGTTTTATACGGATTCTTCAGCTCGAGCCGATGCGGTACGCAGGGTATCTTAATTAATTAATTAATTGAGTGATCGATTGATCAGGTTGAGCGGCTCCCGCCGCTCTTAGCTCGGTGTCCCAGCGCCACCGTGTGGCGGCTTCGTGTAACGCACCGCGAGAGCCAATTCCTGCATTTTGGTTGAAATGTTCCCAAATTTCAGTTAAAGTTCCTACATTTTAGTAAACAGTTACGAAATACTAAAATTTAGTGAAGAATACTAGGTCTTACTCCATTTTTAATAAATATGTCTTCAAATCTAAAGCTCAGCTGCTTTTTTAATTGCTCATCTCCAGGTAACAAGATGCAATCCAGGGGAGAATGACGAGATGTATTAAAGAGGGGAAAAGCTCTCCCACACTCCTGAACCTCAATTTAACTGAACTTTTGGTGTAGAAATTAACATTATTTTCTAAGCTACTGGTATATAAACACATGTCCTACACAGCTAACCAAAAAGATGCAAAAATGTACACATTTCTTAAAAAACCAATGTGTTTTACAAAGGGAAAGAACTCCATCCTCTCTGCTTTGTTCTGAAGGACAAGGTGTTCTGGGCAGTTTTGCTTTTTTAAGTTAAGAACTTTATGACCTACTGTACTCAACTTTATTCTGTCGTTTCAAGAAATTTGGGGGAAATTCCCCAAATTAAGACCATGTGCCCATAAACCACTCTGCAACACAAACCAGGGCGTGGGGATGACAGCCTGAAATCAAACCCACATGCACACAGGGGCCTTAATAAAATTAAAATTGCAAATCATGTACATGACAAACACGGGATTGTAAAATACTATTAATGCTGTCATACTCAAATTCCCGGGACAAACAAATCCTGTTCATGTTCTTCCACCCTTATTCCTTTGTCAAAAAAAATTCTGTCCTTGCTGGGCTAGAAGCTATTCCAGAATGTCAAACACTGCTCCCAATTTGAGTCTGGAAATGTACTTAGCAGAAATAATGTGTAAAAAGCCCTCAAGTCTGAAGGTACATGAACTCAAGTGTTTGACCCATGCTCAGTATTATCTTGAGATAAGCACATTACACACAAACCAAGTGACACTGATGGGAAATGTTGGCTCTTTCCACTCCAACTGGAAAAATTGAAGGTAAAATGTTTAAAGTAATGACACCACACGGACCAAAAAGCCTCTGGCAGAGGAGGGAGGTGAACTCTGTACTCACAGGTATGCTCCAGACTTGCATTCCATCACTGTACCCGATCATGAGCAGTAACGGGGGTTCATTCCCAGTGCTGTGGATTTCATGGAACTCCATATTCCTTGATGTATCTAAATTGGATTGCAATATCAAAGCCATCATTAGCAGGTTAGCACCAAGCCCAGCTGCTCTCAGTAACACCAGATGGTGTTTCCTCAGTGCATGTTTCTGTTGTCAGAACCAAAAGCAACCAAAGTGCTGTAATTTTTTAGGCTGGAACAATACTGAAATAAATTCTTTTATGCAAAAGGAATTGTTAAAGTTCCACTGAGAGGTGAGAAAGGTTTAAAATTTAAAAGGATAGAGAAAAATTTTCTGGATTATTATATGAGTTGTTATTCACTTAGAATTTAGTCTTAATTAATAATTAATTTGGAGTCAGCAATGCCTATGGATAAAGCTGACTGAAATTATTGTACACAAACCTAAAACTCACAAAAACAAGTGAGACAAATTGAAGCCATACCATTTAAATCTGCATTTTCAAATCTGACCCAGACGATTTTCTCCTTTTCTTCTGGTGGGGTTCCACTGTAGGCCTGGACAAAAAGCAAAAGAGTTGAAATAAAAAAGTTTAACACTATTTTTTCTCCCCTGTGAGAGGGAATGTAAGTTAAAAACATGATCTTATTGTCACCAGTATTCATATAACACAACCATGCTGAACATCACTCATTAATGTAGAAATGACAAAATATTTATAACAGTAATTCTTCAGGGGCAGGTTAGAAATGCCACGTGACTTAGAGCAAGTTAATAAAATTAAATACATTGGCTTCTACAATCTTTAACTTCAGCAGTGTTAGAGGTTCTCACATGAGGTGTTTTATCATTAAAAATCTCCTTAGTTCACTTAAAAACTTTGCAAACAAGACTGAGGAAAAAAAGAGACCTTTACTACCCAGTTTTACTGACACGTTTCAGTTCTATATGCGACAACTTTAATGTAGCCATTTAAAAGAGAATAAACTGTAATTCCAGTAGAACAGATCCATGTTTCAGTCCTGTGTTCTACAGATCCCCATAAAAAGATGAGATACAAAAAGAAATTGTGAAGGTGACTTGCAGTGTTTCCAAACTGGAGGTTTTACAGTTCTCAGGAGAAACTGTGGTAGGAGAAACACCGTCACTTCCAAATGAATTATAACAAAATACTGAGCAGCATTTGGGATTAAATATGAAAAGACCTTGGTACAATCACTTTATACATGCCAGAAAAGCAATAACATGGACTAAAAATACAAATCTAAAAAATAAGTGTGGGGTTTACTTTTCAAAACAAATCACATTCCATGCTTCCAAGGCAAACTGATTTGTAAAATAGAACCCAGACTGTGTCCTTTAACCAGAGAGGGGGAAACAGGCAGTTGTGGAATGCAGCAATCTCTTAATTGAAACTTGGACTGTGTTTAATTTTAACCCTGAATCCAAAATTCATTTCATAAATTGATATTAGTGAGGGCATCTTTTTTTTATATTATTATGGAAGAACTGCGGGAATTCCTAAGAGGAAATTGATGAGGAAACAAGACTCTAACTAACCAAAATAATCCTTTGAATCAGAATAAAGATCATTCCCTGAAGCTACAATCAGCTGCAGTGCTCCTCCACCATGGACTACAGCTTTCCCAGAGAATAAAACAAAATTAGTTCCCCTCTGCTACTGGGAGGCCCATGGGCAACCCAGAAAGGACCATGACAGTGCCATATTTATTATATATTTTTTTTTTTTAATAATAGATTTATTTACTAGATGAAATAATAAATTTACAAAGCAAAGTGAGGACTCTATTTAGCAAAACTCAGCAGGCTGGAGGACAAGGAGTCAGGCACACAGCCCCACAGCAGCCAGGACATTTTGGGGCAAGTCATGGAAACAAGACATAAAAGAGGGAGTCAGGGAGGCAAAGGAAACTTTGTCCTTTCCAATAAAAGGTGACAAGAGGTGTCTATCAAGTTGTTCTGCACCAATCCAGCCAGGGAATGCACACAGGTTTACAGCCACAACCCAGAAAATACATATTTGTGAGAGGCAGAGCAAGTGCTGTGCTCAGTCTTACTCCTCTCCAACTCTTCTATTGCTAAAATTATCACAGGGAAATGCTGCAATCTTCCTCCTGCTATTTATACTGCAGTTCTTCAACTATGTAGCCACGATTTTCATTTTGTAATTACTCATCAG
Organism: Atrichornis clamosus; assembly: GCA_013400975.1. Taxonomy (NCBI): domain Eukaryota; kingdom Metazoa; phylum Chordata; class Aves; order Passeriformes; family Menuridae; genus Atrichornis; species Atrichornis clamosus. Next base: position 27,308 of record WBMZ01013128.1, on the reverse strand, counting down.
AGGAAATGTGCAGGCCCAGTCCTCAGCCGGTCTGCAGGCTGTGCTCTGGAAACTGTCTCAAGATTCACATTCAAAAAGCCAGAATGTTTGGCTTTTGCTTTTCCAGGTTTTTACTTCATTTTGGTCCGCCTGACACTGCTTTGTGCACGGAAAAAAATCAAGATCTGCACATACCTGTGGCACAACATCTTGGAGGAACGTAACAACACTTTCCATGTAAGACTGTTCCCTGGAAAACAGAAGGAGAATTGCAACCACTGAAGCTCAGAAATGGTCAGAAATACATTAAATTAAATATATCAGCTGAAGGAAACGTGGACAATCTTTAGCACAACACTAGGTGTGCAATGCAGACACTTAACTGCAAACGCTGATAATAGAAATGGTGGCCTGTAAGTAATGAAAGTATTAAATAAGTCATAAAGGTCCGTAAAAAAGCTAAGTGATACGTGCTGCTGGAAAAACAGCCTGGGGGAAAGTATAAAATCTAAATCAAGGAATAAGCCATGTTCTCCACAGGAAAGGGGCTGCCTGAAGTAGTGCAGGGATTTGGTCATTATCCCTCCGTATTTTTCTACTTGGTTTGGCTATCACAACATGAAAATGAGGATTTCACCAAAGCCTGGAGCTCTCCTTGAGGGACAAGAAAACTCTCAGAGCTCCTGTGCATTATGAACAATGATGGAGCACAGGGCAGTGCCCAGGGGCTGGAGAGGGAACAAAACCCCACCTAAGAATAGTAAGGGGAGGTATTTTCAGATCAGATTTTATAGCTTGGGAAGCTTATTCCTTCCTGGGAGTTCATTAGCAGCATTGACTGAGGATGGTACGTAGTGTGAGATACATTTGTTGGGGTGGGTTTAACCTAATGCTTTGAGGAGCTTATCCCTGCAGGAGTGGTGAGCCCCTTGTGTAACTGCTGAGTAACCCACACCGTGGGCTGGGTGCCTCACACAGACAGTCCTTGGCAACAAGAACTACCTTCACAAAGTCTGAAACTATTTAAGAAAAGCCAGCAACTCCTCAGGCAACAGCTTTTGGCAGCTCCGAAATTAGCTTTTATGTTGTCGTAATTTTTCCTGTGCTAACTCAAGATTTTTAATAGCAACAAAGCAGAACTGTAACCTAGGAACTCTAGATTCTGGATGGCTAAAGGTGCTTTCTGAAGATGTGCTGGATTGTTTTATTAGAAACAGCTGTTTAGCATTTAAAAAATGAAGCACTTTGGAGAATTTAGTACTACAGACAACTGTACAGAAGATACCTGAAGTCAAAGGCTGCATCAGCCTAACTCCTCTTTGTTTTCAAAGATAGATCTAAAAGATCAAGTTTTACACTCCAGAAAGCCTATTCCAGCTCCTGACAAAACCAGACTTTGTTCAGCAATCCAAGGATTTCTGCATCCTAGTCTGTCTCAGTGCTTTAGGCTGAGCTGTGGTTTCTGGTGCTGATTCTTCCTTGATTTATGTAGGTCACCTGAACTGCCCTTGCACACCTCCAGAGCCCTTTATTATAATGTTTGGCACAGGCAGAATATTAAACACAGTGTCTGAAGCTCTCCTGGGAATGCCTACCAGCCAGAGTCATACTGCCTTCATGGTTCAGCTCATGGAATGCACCTCTTTTCCCTCTCCCCAAGTACATCTGGAAACAAAATTGGTGTTTGGGAAGTGTTTTATTCAGACTATGTGCTCGAAATCTCTCCTGAAGTGAAAAAACTTTCAGGAAGATGTCTTTAAAGTGCTTAAAAACATAACCCACCAAAAAAAAAAGCAATCTGCCTTTAATAATGATCCAGAAACTCAACATGCTCAGCACACACAGACTCATCAAAAAGAACCACATTTTTGAGGTCCAAACAGGTACCTCAAGAACAAGACACCATATTTAAAAAAAAAAAACAACAAACAGATAATCATCTTCTTACAGTGTTTTTCTGTTATTATATTTTAAAGCATGTTTTGAAGAAAAGGTCATTACAAAGAGAAATGCATTTGTTGAGGAATTCGGCAACATTAAACAAAAAAGCTCCCTCTATCACATGGCTGCAAGACAAACCTCTAACACAACTTTTTGTGCTACAACAATCAGTTGCTTGTGCTCTCCAGTAAAAATCAAGTGAATCTTGTTGTTGGAAATACAGCTATCTCCAAGGGCAAAGTAACAACCCCTGAAGTGAACATTTCAATACGGTGCCATTTTGCAGCATCCCAAGGAAGAAAGAAAAACTGCTACAAAACTCCTTTAACAGACAGAGCAAAGACCATAAATCTTCTGTACTGTCTTACAGCCAAAAAGCTCCTTTGCTGTGAAAGTATTCCCATGTGAACACCATGAAAGTCAGGATGCCCAAGCACAAAAAAGGTCTCTCTAGCGCTCTGACCAGAGAGATGGAGCTTCCTCCTTTTTTCTTGGTTTTGTTCCTTTACATAGAAAAAGAAACAGAATCCACAATTCTCCTTCCTGAAGGATTTTAATGACAAGCTTCATATATTTTAGTATATCCACTCCTAGAAAAAGGTGCTATTAAAAAGAGCAGCAAGAAAGGAACACGTGTAGCACACCCCTCGGGCCTAAGGAAGAAGTTTGCATCACTGATCTACATTGCAATATTTGTACAGCAAAATGGTGCAAAAAAACCAACAAAACTCTGCAGCATAGCAGCTTTTAAATATACAACTTTGCTTTGGTGTACAAAAGTGCAAAGCATCCCGCTTAGGGAGACAGTTTGACCTGCACCCAGGAGACAGAAATGCAACGTGTGTTGACTTTGTTTTATTGGAAAACGCTCAACGCAACAAAGCTGCAGTGTCAACACAAGCCCTCCCAGCTGGCTTTGGGGGGGACAAAAAACCAGCAAAAAACCAAACAACTCAGGCTGGCTTCTCCTACAAGAAAATCAAACCCATTTCAGGAAGGGCTGATGTTCTAGAAGGTTCTTACGTGGCAGCTTGTGGGCGAACCACTACTCCTCCAGTGCAGCGACTGGGGCGGCGCGGGGACTCTGTCGCCATCGTTCCTGTGCTCACACCTGCAACAAACACATCCCCTTTTAACATCATTTGTACAGGATTGCTTATCACATTAGTCCTTGATGTATTCTTGAAGCTGATTAAGACAGAAAATTCACTTACACAAGCCTATAAGGCCCTAGGCCACTTTACAGAGCTTTTTTTATACGAAAAACGAAAGCACGCACCAAACTGACAACTTGTTTTTGCGTTATCTCAAATCACTACAGCTCCTGGAATGTTTGTGAAAACAAACAAAACAAAACCCACAGGCCTGCATGATAAAGTGGAAAATTATCTTCAAACTGTACTAGATGATCTTTAAGGTCCCTTCCAACCCAAACCACTCTACGATTCTGTGATTAAAGATAGTGGTACAGGTACACAGTTGTCATCACCATTATGTAAACCCACTATTTGCTAATGGGCTGCTGTCTTGGAAAATAATTATATAAAAATAACGTGCAATCACAATTACAGTGTACTGTACTCTTGAAAAAATGGGTTACATTGCAGCTCACACAAAAAGTCAACACATTCTACTGTTTTATGTCAGCTTTTTGTGTCATCTTCAAGCTTTTCTTCACACTCCTGCTCTCCATGGGAAAATTCTCTGTAACTTTCCTAAAGGCAAAAAGCACCTGAGGAGCATCACAGATCCCAGCCGGCTCTTCAGCTGGACCCTCAGCTGCTCTGTTGGGTCCCCCCTATTCCAAACCTGCACATAAAGTGAGAGAAAAAGCCAAATCCCCAAAGAGGTATCCGTTATCAGCATCGTTTCATGTCAGGGCAGGCTTTGCCAGGGCCAGCTCATTAAGGGAGGCAGGATAACCACTCAGAAATTAGTAACAAAACAATAATTAATAAGCAAACCTTCACCAACACAACAGCAGCCTGACACACACACACCGAGGAACCTTGAAAGGCAAAATGTCACGGAAAGGATGAAATCATCCCACGGGACACCTTCGCCTGCCGTGCCCTGAGTGCCAACACCTTGTGACACCCCACCCCGGGGGGAAGGGAGCACCGGAACATATTTTAGCTCCGGATCGTCTGGGCCTCCACACACTCGAGCCCCAACTCCGGGCACCTGCGGAGCTGCCACAGCGGGATGGACCCTCCGTCCCCTGCGGAGCCCAGACAGGGGCCGGGCCGGCCTGGGCACCCTCCGCCGCCGCTATTGAGCAACTCTGCACCCAAACACTCCGCGACCTGCCCGGCCTCTCTCCCGCCACCGCCCGGTAAATGAGCCCGCGGCCTCCCGGGGCGCGCCCACCCCGCCGGCCGCCCCCCGCCTCTCGCCTCGCAGCTACCGGGGGTCCCTCAGGCCTCACGGCCGGGCCTGCCCTGCCCGCCGCCCCCCGCCCTGGCCACTGCCCGGCCTGGCCTCCCCTCGGGAGCCGCCTCAGCGCTGTCCCTGGCGCGGCCCCGCCGCACGCCCCCCGCTCGGTCCGTGCCTCACCTGCCGCCGCTCCCGGCGCCACTGACACTGTTTGGGACCCCCCGGGCAATGACACCCAGCGCACCGCGCCCGCAGCCAATCAGAGCGCGCCGGGGGCGGGCCGCGCCACGCTCCCAGCCAACCCGCGAAGGCGTTGCCCGGCGGTGGGCGGGGCGCGGGGGACGCGTCCGAGGCGGCGAGAGGCGGGCGGCGCTGCCCCCCCCACCCCGCGCCCCGCGGCTTTGTTTACATCGGGGATCTCGCGAGAGCCGCCGCGCGCCGCCCGGCCCCGCGCACGTGGGGCGGGGGGAGAAGGAGGGGGCGAGGCGGGGCCGCGCGCCCGGTGCGTCGCGCGCCGGATTGGCGGGAAGGGAGGCCCCGCCCGCGCGCGAGCACGCGCGGGGCGTAACGGAAAGGGCGTGGCCGTGAGGGTCCCTCAGGAGTCCCTCAGGAGTCCCTCAGGGCGGGACAGGCTCGGAGGGGCCGGGGCAGGTGAGCGGGCCCAGGGGAGCGCGAGGAACGAGCAGAACGCTGCGGGCAGAGAGTCACGGCAGGGTGAGGGCCCGCGCGGCCGAGGCTGCCCCCCAGCTGGAGCGTCTCCAGCCCGCAGCGCTCACGGCCGGCTCTGTTCGTGAGGGGCAGGAGCTGCCGCCCCTCAGAGCTCGGGTGTTGTGGCAGCGCTTCCCCGAACAGAGGGATGCTGGAGAGACGGCTGAGGAGAGGCCTTAGAGCATCTTCCAGTGCTTAAAGAGGCTCCAAGAGACACGGCGAGGGACTTTGGACAAGGGCCTGGAGTGACAGGACCCAAGGAATGGATTCACAGACAAAGGATGGATTTAAGTTCAATTTTAGGAAGAAATTCTTCTCTTTGAAGGTGGCGAGGCCCTGGCACAGGTTGCCCAGGGAAGCTGTGGCTGCCCCATCCCTGAAAGTGTCCAAGGCCAGGTTGGACGGGGCTTGGAGCACCCTGGTCTAGTGGAAGGTGTCCCTGCACATGACAGGGGTGGCACTGGGTGACCTTTAAGTTCCCTTGCAGCCCAGCCCAGTCTGTGATTTATGTTTACCGGTGTCCAGCGCTGCACAGATCCCTCAGGGTGACGCACTCGGCTGTGGCTCAGCACGGTCAGGTTTCCAGCAGGAGCGGTGACCTGCTCTGGGAATACTTCTGTGACCATGCCATCATCTACATACCAAAAGAATTAAACATTGACTGAAGAGTAACCCAGCAAACATTCACAAAGTACTTATTAGCAGGTTTGCACATAGCGGAGCTTTATTTCACAAGGAAGAAGAAGTTGGTGTAACTCAGATTTGTTTTTACCAAAGGAGCCCCTGTCCACGTGTTGGGTGTACATTCCCACACTTCCCCGTCTCAGCTTTAATTTCAGAAAAGTCAAATGATAAATAGGTGGGTAAATTATACACAGGAGTGAACTGCTGCCAGTGTATATCAGCAAAGAAGTTTATGTCCCGTGCAGAGGAGCTTTGGATGTTGAATGCTGACCATCATCCAGCATCATTCCTGGGAAAAAGTGTAGGTTTCAGTTAGTTTATTAAAAGGGGGGGAAAAAAAGCCGAAGCAGGAGAAGCCCAAGTCTAGAACTGCTATGAGAAAACTTCTGTTAGAGGCACACATTTCTGAATGCAGCAGAATTTGATGAAAACCTAAATTTTGCTTCTGTATAGAGCAAAAAAACCTGAGAAAGTTGCTACAGACTTTTTTTCTTTTGCATATTTCCCGTCTAAGTAGCAGTACAGTCAGTCTTCAGGGTGCTGTACTCCCTCTTTAAAAGGTTCAGTGCCATGAGGGTGAAATGAAAATAGATAATTATTACCTGAGTTTGTTGCAAAGATTGTTGCCAGGTAAGTACACACAGTTGTGGCCTCTACAGCCTTCCTCCCATCTGGGGTCGAATTTCAAAATCACAGCAAAACTTCATTAACTTTAGTTCCTTCCCACATACCCTGAAATCAATTCTTGCAGGATCCAATTTGGACAGACTGTTACTTTCATCTCCTAAAACAGCACTGTGCTCGCAGCATGGATGAAAGAGAATATTTTCAGGAATAAAATCCCCTGGGATTTCTGTAACCATGGTAACATAGAGATAGCAGGCCTGGTTCCAACCCATGTTTTATTGTTCCAGCAATAAAGAATTGGCTTCTATAAATAACCATCATGGCCACTGGAATAAAGTACTGGCCTTTCACTTTCCCATTAAAGTAAAATCTAAAAAGTTATATTGCTACAGTTGAACATTCAGGGTAAAGTGCCAGGATCAGCTCCATGATAAATCTGTGTGGGATATCTTGTTTCCACAGTGAGAAAGTGGAGAGTATCCAGATTTTTAATGAATACCAAACAAACATGAATTCATTTTGCAATAATAAAAATTCGTATTTCATTGCTGAATAAATAACCTAAGCTTGAAATAAAATTAAAAAATAAAAAGCATCCTCATCAAATTTTCATGTGTTTTATTGAGGTGAACATACACGTGGTCCACATAGTCAATGAAAATAGTCATAAAATAATTTAAGAACTTGTGTTGAAAGGTATTAGCAGCACCATCAGTATTGGAATAGCAGAAAACACATCTCAGTAGGGCAGTTATGCCTGGATAAAATGCCATCATTTGGAACAGGGGATGGGAATGGCTTTGTCAGATGCTCTGGGGAGTTGGGAGTTTTAAAACACCCTTTTTTTGCTGAATACTTTGACGATTATTGTTACAAAAAATACAACTAAATAAGATACTGCATAGTATTTTAATTAACATAAAATCGACATTGAGGTGTGTAAAGCAAGACTCAAATCTCTGCTTCCACATACATTTCATTTCTGAGTAGAGAAATCTAAAATTTAAAATCAAAATATAGACCTAGTGTATTCTCTAAAAGACACACTTTAGGTGGAACGTATCAGACTACGAAAATACATATCTTCCATTCTGTTTAATAATTTACTTTAGTTAAAAAGTTGTGAAATTCTCCTCACAAGAAGCGTATACAAATTGATGACTTTAGTAAATTAACAAAAAGGATTATTTTACTTTTTGCTTTTTGTTTTTTTTAAACAAGGCTTAGCCCCGCTGTAACAATTATACAAGGAAGAAAAGAGACTACATTTATAGGAAGGAATACAAATTTACACACATTTTACAGTGACTTATACCCTACACATCTACAAAATTCACAGTTATAATACAAGCAAGTACAAGGCTGGGATAAAGCTGTCGGATACCAAAAAAAGTTTCTACTTTAAAAAAAGATAAAACGGGAAGAGCTTCAAAACTTCTGCACCCACTTGAAAACTCTGCTGAGACCGAGAGCCCCTTGCTCGCACCCCTCAGCAGACGCAGACGGCTTTCCGGGGGGGGTGGAAGAGGGAACTGCTGAGCTTCTTCTGCCCGCGGAGGCTGCGGCGCATGGCCAGCTTGGAGGGGGTCCTGCGCTGCGGGCTGGCGGCCCCGCCCTCGGCCGGCACGGCCAGGCCCCGGGCCAGCCCCCGCCGCGGCTTCTTCACCGCCGGGCCCGAGTTGGATTCTTCCAAAGTCCGCTTAAAGTTCGCCGGCGGCGTCCTCTCTGCATCCTGCGCTTTTGTCGGGCCGTTAGGGGACACCTTGAAGCCTTTTTGGTCCGTGCCTGCATTGGCGGAGTTGGAAGGGGAGAGGCTGACTGACAAACCATTGCTGTAGGATTCCTGTATCCTCAAAGCCAGGGCTTTGCTGCACTTCTCCTCCTGGGGGCCTGACTCCTTCGGGGTTCCTCCTGAGGAAGGTAAATTGCTTTTGGCAATCTCGTTTGGCAGCTCCAAGTATTTTTCTGAGAGCATGTTGCTGTGCAGGAGGGGAGGGATGGGCTCAGCAGCGTTCAGTCGTGGCCAGGGGTCATCTTCTAAGAGCTGAGGGAAAAGGAAAAAAAATATTTAGGCATAAATAGAATCACAGAATTATTTGGGAAGGGACCTTAAAGATAACTTAGTTCCAAACTCCTGCCACAGGCAGGGACACCTTCCACTAAACCAGGTTGCTCCAAGCCCCATCCAACAACATTGGACATTTCCAGGGACGTTATCCCCTCTGAGGTGGAGACACTGTGTGACACTTTTAGAACTTCTCTAAACCTTATCAAAGGCAGAAAAATCCTGCTCCAAAGCAGAATTGTAGTTTCTCCACGTTGAGAGCTAGAACCAAACTCAGACTGGAGATCTGAACTGCGGCTGTAAAACGCTAAGGGATCTGCAGGCAGCTGCTGGGAATTTAGGGAGCCGTGTACAAAGCAGTGCCTGGAACCTCTATCCTAGGATTTTCATCATCAGCCTTTTCCAACACTGACAGAGTTCTCTCCTTCAGACACTGAGACAGGCACTGTACTGCCCTCTGAAGGTTTTGTACGTGGTCAGGTGGCCAAACACTCTCAGGGCAAACAGCAGGAGGAGGCCTCTGACCTTTGCTACATTCAGGATTTTCAGGTAATGCATAACCAGGTTATCGGGGGATGGACAAGCTCCTCATCACAGGTGTCCTGACCGCACACAGGAAGGTGCACTGTCAGACACAGCTGTTCTAAAAATAATTACTGTTTGCTATGCAAAGCAACACATTTTATTGCCTATGGATTCCTGCAGCCGCATCCCTCACAGCACACCCACCCACTCCCCAGGAAGCACAGTCCCAGTGATGTCCTGACAACCAGGGACTTCCTAAGCTCTGACCCTCCCTTCAGCTACTCATCCCTTCTGCAGCCTCTGAGAAGTGTTTCTGCCTCATTCTCAGTTTTACCAACAGGAAAATGGGGACAATACTTGCTCTCACTGTCCCCAGGGGGATTATGAAAATCAGTGTTTGCGCAGTGCCCTGAAGATAGGAATTCTGACCTTATTAAAGATTTAATTGTGAAGAAATCCCTGGTTACTCAGTGAGTCCTTCAAAAGTAAATTTCAAGGCCACATCACAGACACTCAGTGGAAGGCAGTTATTATTTTAAGAAAATCATGTGCTGAAAACTGAAATGCACACACCGCTGATCGAGTCAGTGCAACATCTCAGGTGAATAAACAGATGCTTTTGAAGCCACAACCCAGAACAACTCCAGTTCACCTTCAAAATGAGTTCCAGCACTGCTCAAGCACTTTTTAAAAAATCTGAGATACTGAGGTTTGATAAAATGCTCTCCAAAAGGAGATAATCAGAAATGTTTCCAGCACCCACACTGGTTTTCCACTCCTCTCTACTCCCCTGTTGCTCCCTATGTGTACACAAAATCATTTAGGTAACATTCTCTTACTACATTTAGCAACACAAGAGGCAAGACCTTTATGAATGGTGTTTTAAGGGTTATTCCTCCACTCAATTCCTGCAAAACCCAGAAGGACACTGGATCACACACAGAGCAGCTCTGGCAACTTCAGCTGCTCCATTTAACTTTTAACATTGTGTCTCTAACAACAACTTAATGTTTTTATTGTGCAAGACATGTAATGTTGTGGCTCTTTCCTCCAACACCTCCTGCTGGTGCACACAGCTGAGACTGGATAAGGCTTTGGGAAGCCAAAGGAAGGCAGAGGATGGACTGCTGGAGAGTGATGTAACAAAACATGAAAAATAAACCATGAATCACCAATTTAATTTCCCAACAATACAATCAATCTTTATCACTGGCCTCAGGAATACTGGAATTAATTTGGTATTAGTAACTGCTGCCAGAAGGATAAGCAATTAAGAAATACTTTTGTTTAATTAAGAAACTTCGGGCTCCATCTATTTCCAAATTAGTTGTTTTGGCAGTTAGCAGCTGTCAGGAATCAAGGCCATCCCAGCTTCCTTCACAGAAACTGTGATGATTCCTTTCCAGAAAAATTCAACAGTAATTTTGTGAGAAAATAATTACCAACCTAAATTAGATCACAACATTTACCTGCAGCTTTATGCATCAGTATTTATGTATTGTTTTGCACATGGATGTTGTTATTTATTGCCATATTCTCTTTTCTGGGACCAACAAAATGGGGCTTTTCCCTCCCATGATGCTGCCGCTATCACGGGGATCCCTAAGGATTATGGAATAAGGGCATTTCCTGAATCTCTCACCACCTGCTTCAATTATCCACATTCACACATCACAGTTCACTGAATATACTTGGATGGAGAGGGAAATTACATATTTTCCGTAAGTCCTTATCCAGAACTGCTACTTCTGGATACTTAGCAGCCAACACAACATTTACTAAGTGATTACTGATGATAAATCACACACAAAACAAAAGGTACAATTTAAAATTTTAGAAGCATGTAGAATTTAAATCTTTTTTTCCTCAAGCTTTTGCTACATTTTAAGCTCTTTTCATGGGTTTTGCTCCACTAGATGGAAGGGGAGGAAACAAAGCTGAAGCTTGCCATTTTATTAGCAGCTTGTTTCTCCCAAGGGAATGTTCAAAACTCCCTTTCTAATTTCTGCTTTCTTTTCCTTTGCCCAAAGGACAATTATCTGAAGATACTGCAGAACATCAAAGGACAGTGACTTAAATCAGGAGCAGCTGGTAATTACTGAAACAAACATCCACTCATAACTACACTCCAGTTCTTATAGGGGAGAAAGCCACAAAACAACAAAACAAAACCTCTCTGAAGAGCTCTGCTTTATATTAACAGTTAAAACTTCCAGCCTCCAGAAAGACCTTATGTTATGTGTCTTCCTCTAACAAAGAACATTAAATCAACCAAAGGAAGATAATGAGATCTCCCAATAACAGAAAGAAACTGTTCTTTACAACAACATGTGTTGGAACAAATTAACCTCAAAAAATAAAAGCCCAACATCATCCCAACCAAACTAACCCAAAACAAAGCACTCCCCAGTCAGGAACAAGTTCATAATCTGCAATCCCTGGGCTGGGCACACTGTACAAGAACCTGGCAGGGCAGGAAGAGAAACTGTAGCCCAACCTTAATCTCTAAGGGAACGTGTAGGGTTTTTTCTTTATCAAACCTTTGATCCCCACTCTGGTTCTCTCTCAATAGGCTGCCTTGGATTTGGGGGGAATGTTGGAAAACCAACTTTTAAGAAACAGTTCATTTCAAGGCTTACATGAAGTTACAGTAATAATTTCTTCCCCATCAGGAAGGAAACACAGACCAACACATTCCTATTAACAATCAGCAGGAATTTGGAGAAGTTCATATATTAATACTCTGCCTTTGGTGCTCTAAAGTCTTTCAAGAAACATTGTTAAAAGTTGGTCCATTTCTCCAAAGCTTTGCACAGGGAAGAATTGAGGATATGTTAAATTCCTGTATTAGAACTGTAGCTCTCACTGAATATCCTGAGTTGGAAGAGACCCACAAGGATCATGACTCCAACACCATGTTTTACCCAACTGAGGTAATTTCAGTCATACATTATCCAGACATATATAGTACCAGGTAAAAACGTAAAAATTTTTAAAAAGCAACACTAACTAGTGATTTAGATTAACAGGTCAGTAGTTTCAACAAGTATTACTTCACCTCTGGCGGTGATCTGACTGCACCACTGCCCCAGGAAGCCGCCTGAAAAGAAACTCCTGCTGGGGGAGGAAAAAGCAGAGCAGCGGAGCTCTGCAGGCGCCGCCGGCCTGGGCCCTTACCTTGACCGGGGGGGTGCCGCAGCGGGAGGGGGTGAGGCCGTTGCCGTCGGGGCTGCTGTAGCTGGGCCCCTCGGCCAGGTTGAGCAGCAGCTCCTCGTCGCCGTCGCAGCGGCCGCGCTCCCGCAGCAGCGGGGAGATGCAGATGACGATGGCGCTGGTGTTGTCGGCCCGCAGCATGCGCTGCCTCCAGCGGCCCAGCGCCCGGCACACCAGCATCCGCGCACACGACTGCCGCGGCTCGCCCTGCGCACACCGCGGGACACAGAGGGACACGGGGCCGTCACACGGGGCCGTCACACGGGGCCGCCCGTGTGACACAGCCCCACGCACGCGTCCCTATAAATCACGTCTTCTATCAGCTCCACTCGGAAATCCAAAAGGAAACCCTCATTGAACCCCATCTCCCTTAACAAAATAAATCAGAATCCACGGATATACAAGCACTTTGACACATCAGTAGGGTGTAACACAACCTACGGTCTTTCCGAAGTCCCTCGTGGGGTTTACAGAGTGTGTACACTCTGATGCTTCAATATAAATTCTCAACTGTTTTGTAAAATAAACCAGAGAATAATTCAGTCTAAACACTGTCTGCATTGTAACATGCACCTTAACGTGAAGTAAATTGTCAGAGCTCGTTTTGTATTGCTTCTTCAGAGAAGGAACACAGTATCTCCTTTATTACTCAGAGATACCACCCTGCCAGGCAAATTTCCCCAAAACAGCAAGCAAATAATTTAAACAATTTTAACATCTGTGGTATTTAGCATCAGCCACATTGTAACAACGTTTATGTTGTGGCAAAACTATCACTATGCCTAAACACCGCCAACGTTGTGGGGTACTTTTCATCCATCCCAGACTGAGCAATATTTAGAGGCAAAAAGTATTAAATTGCTGCAATGACTTATAGGCACTGCTCTCACCATGAAGTACTTTTTCTCCTCGTGATCCTGGCACATGGAGATGGCATCCTGAGGTGGGATCATGTTCCAGAGCCCATCACTGCCAAGGATGATGTACTTGTGCTTCTGGGGATCGATGGTGTGCACGCTGGTGTCAGGCTCAGGAGACACAACAAACTCTCCACTGTAGAAGTCATAGCTCCAAAGGTCACCTGGCAAAGCAGAAAATGGGTTTGAATTGTTACATAACATGTGAAAAACCTCAGTCTTGGAAAATAGAGAAAAATGTTCCCAGGAAAAATCATGAGCACCAGTTCTGAGTCACCAGCAGGAACACAATGAAATTCCAGCACAGTCCGGCTGCTGTCACCTTCCAATCTCATTTAATGCAGCAAGTGAAACTAAACCACATTCAAACCAAGCTGTATTCAGAGGTCTTCTACTGTCTTACAACAGTATTTAGGGAAAAAGGGGAAATGGAACAGATTAATACCTGGAAAATGGTGAAACCTCAATCGTTATCCAAACTAAAACCTGAGTTAATAAAGTTCTCCTTAAACAGAAATAAAACCTTACCTTGATCCCACACCAAATGTGCAAATATTTGTGTGTGCAGGTGCCACAGGGAAGGGACAAGGGAAAAGGCAAAGAAGGAGACTGAAGCCTTTCCCCTATTAAATTCTCTTTCCCATTCCTTTTCCTTCCCCACCACGAGCATCACTTGCAAAGCCACACAGGTCAGAGCCTCTCTCCAGCTGAGCACCCTGTGCCAAGGTTTGGAGCTGGAGAGAAGCCACAGAACATGAGCAGTGCCCGAGTCCCAGCAGGAAGGCAGAAAATAAGAGCTCAAGCCTCTCCCTAGGACAGCCTCATGCAGGGAACATTCCTATTTTTAAATCTGTCTCACTGTGTGAATGAGTTTGGGGTCACCTCACCAGAAACAAAGCTGAGCAACATCTGAGATAAATCATCCACTCATTCAAGTGCCCCCTCCAAACCATCCTCATGTGAAAACTACTCCATCAGAAGAATCCATTTCCATATCAATTTATTTCAATTTCATTTAACAAGTATACTTGAAAAATTAAAAACCTTTACTAAGGTTGGGCCTTCAAATCAAGAATGGTAATAATTTGCCTTAACACCTCTTTTAAACATTTATTTCTATGTTCACAAACAGCTTCCTGTAGTGATAAGCAACAAAAAGTAATATTATTATTACTTGCAAGCACTGGCTGCATTTTTCTGTGCAGAACACACAGCTTTAAAAGCAGAAAGTAATTAAAATGTCAGAGTTGAACAGCAAACAGAAGCTCAATAACTCAAACTCAAGAGCAAGGTTTTGTCAGGCTCTTCCTTTAGCTTTTTACTGGACAAAGCCTGGACCTTCTTCCACATCCATCACCACCCTTTTAAAGACAATAAATAAGCTTTTTGTCTTCCTCCTTCCCTCCATTAGCTTTGCCTTAAGCTATCAACCAGTTGAAAAGACTTTTCCAGAACCAGGAAAGGGAATACTTCAACTCAATTACTGCACTCCACCGCAGCAAGCAGGGGCGGTCCATCCTCATTAAAGCCCCGGTTCTCCCTGGCTGCAGCAGCAGCCCCACCAGCACATGCTGCTAATGAGTGCTAATTAAAAGCCAAGCCTGCTCCTACAGAGGTGCACTCGGCTGCTACAGGCTCCCAACAAAGCCAGCTGGCAACGAGATCAAAATAAATACTGTAACAGGAGAGCTGAGCTCCAGCAAAGCAATTATTGGCTGTGAATTGCCACCGAAAGTCTTCCTGCACTCAGAGTTTCTCACATCGTTCTGTCATGGACACAGCAGGCAAAGTAAACATCAATTTCCAACATCCATCATATTCTTACACTTCCATTTGCCAGTTTGTTCATACTCACGTAGAAGAAGTGACAAATGTTATTAGCTGGACCACTTATTTAATTAAAACTACTGTGCTGGATGACAAAAATAACCTGGTAGTATTTAATTTGGGTTCTGCTACATACGTGTCATCTTGTCCATCTGCTGCCCCTCCCCAGGAAACAGCCAAGTCATCACCACACTGATTTCAGGGACCTTCTCCAAGAGGAGGAAGGCTCCTCACAGGGGTAACTGGGAATATCCCAGTGCTTATAGGGGCGACTCCAAGGATCACAAACTTGCTGAGTGGTTCTCACTGATCCTTCCACTGTGAGCCTGCAAGGCCAACCCCTGTCCCAGGGGAAGGGACATTTATCCTTTTTATTCACTTTTTTCCCCTGAAGGGCAGAGCTCCACTGACCAAGCCAAAGGTTTTTGGAGCTGCTGGCCAGCTCAAATGCCAACGTCAGCTGTGTGTCCTCCTGGCCCGGCTGGAGAGCTCAGCATCCACAGCAGCCCAGGGACACAAGAAGCCTGGAGAGCTGCTTTCCATGGCAGCCTCTGTCACAACTCTGGGAAGGAAAATGGGAGGGGAAAGCAGCCAGAAAGCAGAGTACACTTTCCCCTAAGCATTTCAAAGTGCTCTGAAATCTTTAATTCTGTTCCAAGGCAAGTAGACAGAGGAGTGACCCTCTGGCAGCCTCGTGATGCTGGGATGTGCCAAAGGTTGGTGTTCCAGGACTGGAATGCCAGGCTCTCAGACTTCCACTGGGGAGCCAAACTATTTTTGTTCTGAATTAAAACCCAAACATTTACAAAACTCTTGACAATCTTGTTCTTTAAAAACTTACACACGCTGGGAGTATTCCTTTCAGTGTGAGGTTTGCATGTTTCTTTTCCAAATTATTAAAAAAAAAATGTTATTAATGTAGTTCCTTCCATATCTTCCAGAAAAATCATACCTGTTTCTTAGTCCTGACTCAAACCAGAATAATATACAGAGATGTACACAAAAAATGGCATTGCACCTTACAAAATGAAATAGATATCTGAAATCAGATACTAAAGGAACAGGAAATTAATTTAGCTGCCTATAAGAATATATCAAACTATGCAGTCTCTCTGATCTGCTTACTGTTACCTTTTAAAATACAACAGAAAACCTACTTGTAAGTCAACTGCTGCCAGGGAAGTAATTGAAGTTACAAACAAAAACACCCATCATATAAGTGGGCTGGATTGGATTAAGCCCAAAACCTCTTTAGAGCAAAAGCATGTCCAGGGGGGAAAAAAAAAAAAAAAAAAAAAAAAAATCACATAAATCAAGTCTTCCATTTCTGTTTCTGGAGATGCTGTTTTGCATATAAAAATAGCTTTTGGTTATAACAGAGGAAAGAAAACTTCACTTTTATAACTCAGTTTGAAACAAAAACCCAGTTTGATTAATCCCAGAGCTTTTAAAAATCAAAGATTTTCTCCACAAGGAGCCACAGGTGCCCTCCCATGATCTGTGAACACACAGATCCCCCAGAGCAGAGCACACACTCTGCATTTGGCACAGCACTTTTATCTACTTTGTCTCAGGGCCGAAGAAAATGATACAAGCTACAATTAGCTATCCCTAGGACAAGAAAAGAATCCCAGCTGCACCTCAAGTCAGTCTGGTTTTATAGAGATAAACCAGAAAAGCAATTATCAATGGAAGCTGGAAATTGCTGTGCAGTATTTAAATATAATTTAGTAGCTTCTGCAGTTTCATGGGATTGATCTTCATGGTGGGGCCTACAATGGAGCAGGAAGGAAAAACCGAGTGGCATCTGTGTCCATCCTATTTGGTAACTTTAAAAAAAACAGTTAAAGGCATGTAAAAATCCCATAACCCTTATATAGGAATTTCCTTAGATCATTTGAGGTCAACCATAGCCTCTTCTCCAGGATTTCATGGGATGTGCATTCAGAGGGCTTCACAAAATAATTCTAGCATCCAGTAAGTTGTTTGGGAAAATAGCTTCCCTATCCTTATCAAAGATTCCTGCAGCAGTTGTTCATGGATTCCCTGTCCTGGTACAGAACTCCTCCTAGAGGGCAGCAGGAAATTCCTGTTCTTAGGAAAAGTCAAACCTGTATGGGGGAGGCTGCTCCACCTAAAAAACAGGGCTGAGTCTATTATAACCCTCCATGGAAAACCAGAGAAGGGATAGTTCACGTTCCCACATGAATGGGTGGTTGAACTAACGGGTTCTTGGATCAGGTTTCATCATTCATTACCTTAAACCCCTCCCAAACAGCTCCAGGAGTGCCAGGCAACCCCTCACTACAGAACCCACTCCCAGCCCTGGCTCTACATTAATTCCCAACAAAAGGGAGAAGGAGGGGGGAAAAAGGCTATAAAATATTTACTAGAGTCAGAGCTAAACTCATTTACCAACAAGAGATCCCATATGATTTAAGAAACCCTTTAAAAGCCCCATTTCTGCCATTCATCACCCTGGCTGCTCACTTGTTTCTACACTTGGTTCTTGTTTCAGGTTGCACCATGAGATACTCAGAGCTTGTCTCTGCTACTCCTCCTTGGCTCATCATCTTCCCAAGCTACACACACAGCCAGATTTTCCTTCAAAATTGGCCTGCAAAGATCAAAACTCTTTATTTCATTTTTCCACAGCAGCTCCAACACCTGGGAGCAAAACACACATCACCTTGCACACCCAGAGGTTTGTGCTTCCATGCCAGAAACAGCATCCAGCAATTTGCACGTGGAAATTCAAATAATTTGAGTTTCCTCACACCTGGTGTAGGGACAGGCATATAAAATAGACAGTTATATAGTTATATGAAATTATGGGTGTCAGGAAACTTGTTCAATTATTACACCCTAAGGAAACAAAATGCCCCTCTGATCACAACAGGTAGCAAACCCCGAGGGGAACAATTCTGGGATTGCACGGGATTCGTAAGTATCTATTACAAGGTATATTAGTATAAAAAAAGATGTTTTCACTGCCCAGAAAAGGTCAGCAGAAGCAGCTGTGAAAATGCAGAATTGTGTTACAGCTTAAAATGTTTCATTAGAAGACAGAGAAACCTGCTGTGTACATTAGAGCAGCTCACAGATGCTTTACAGAGACAGTACAAAGCCCAAATACTTCTGACTTGTTATAGGGCTATAAATAAATTAAACATTATTTAAATACTTAAATACAGACACTGTGCATACCACAAATGCTTATTTTAGGGAGAAGGGCACTCCTGACAATCAGAACAGGAAAGGGGATGTCAACAGAATTAATCTGGCCAGAAGGATGTCTCTTGCACCAGGATTTTCTGCTGGCTGAATATTTGAGCAATGCAACTTTTCCACAGTGTTTTATTCCTGCTATTTCAAAGCCTTTCCTCTACTCCTTAGAGTGCACTAGACTTAAAGACTGTGTGAGGGATGACACCACATCAAAATATTTTAAAGTGCTGGAAGAGAAAGACATTTAAAACACCATCTGTGATCTAAATTTTAGGGGTTTTATTCAGATAATCTCCTCCACTTTAAATATAGTAAATTCCCAACTCTAAGTTTCTCTCCGCAGGGCAGAGTGCTGAGAGATTCTTGTCCTGATAAAAATTATCATCCAGTCTGGGACCTGTAGGGGATTTCTGTCAAGAACACCAGCAGAGATTGGACTTAGCAAGAGGAACCAGGGTGCAGATCCCAGTGGGACTGACTGGAAACCAGGACATGTCAGCCCTGACAGTTCTTACTCCACTGGGAGAGGCTCCAGGGAGCTGTGCCAGGCAGGGCAGCAAACTGGGAGGCAGCCAGGAGGGGAGGCTGGGCCCTGCACTGGGACAAACTGGGAGGCAGCCAGGAGGGGAGGCTGGGCCCTGCACGGGAACACCGAGGGCTCTCTGCCCCTGGGGGGTCCCTGGGAGCAGCACAGGCACACGGTGGCCTCGGGAAGCAGTGAGATCCTGTTCCCAACAGGAAGGTCTGTGCACCATCTGGGGCCCACAGAGCACGGCAGCTGCCTTCCCTTTTCCAGGAGCTTTGTCAGCCCTCCTCGGGAGCACATGGAAAAGGTGACAGAGGCTCCTTGAACGAGCAAACACCAAAACACCACCACACTGCAGCCCTGTTTCTCCCTGATTTGAACACACCAAAGCCCTCTTTTGAGCTTTCAAAACCAAGAATTGATACAAATTGATAAAAGAATTGATAAATCCATTTCTCAGATCTGGAACTCTCCAGTAATCCTCTCTCCATGCACTTGCTGGGAAAGAATGCAATGAGGGCTAACAAATGCATCATTCCTTGAATTCCCATCTGCACACAAAACCCAGCCAAATCCTTTTGTTCAACTTGCTGAGAGGAATCAGATCAAAAGTCAGCGAGCTCTTTAGACAAGGAACAAACTTGCAATCACAGGAACTAAAGATTCATCAAAATTCAGTGTACACTTTTTGAAATCCAGGTGGAACAACACATCCCTGTCCTGCAGGAGGGAACAAGGGGGATAAGTTGCTCAAGAAATGAAGATTTGTTTGCTACACATCTATTGACTCCAAAGGATTTACTCAAACTCTCAAGTCAGTTTTATTAACCACAAAATAAACTTTATCCTACCTAAAATATGACAAAGGCTTTCAGATACCGAGAAAAAGCCAATAAAATGAACATTTTAAAAGATCACCACTCAGCCACCTGTGACTCCTTGCTTGACACACAGCTGTCTTTTACATGTTCATTATCACTGCAAAACTCTCCTTAACCCTGGACAAATCCCTGTGGAACAGCTATCCCTGCCTCTGAAATAAGACACAGCAATGCTCCGGAATTATCCAGAGCCTGATCCCAGAACAGCCTGTCCCCATGGGCACTGCCAGCTGATCTGGGAACACTGACAGCACAGCCACAGCCCTGCCAAGCTGCCAGCAAGGAATCACATCACAGGACAGCTCTTACAGGTAAAAACAGGACACCACAGTTCCATAAAATCAAACCTATACTGGGTATATCTGGAGAGAAGATTCTTCACTGGGCCAAAGGGAGGAAGGAAACAAAATGAACTGTCAAATATTGACTTTCTGCAATCAAATTTAAGGGGTGAAATGACCAGAAACACTAACACTCATGGGTAAGAGATATCCAATGATTCAGTTATGAAGTACATTCCTAAAATCGTTCGTAACAAGTTTTCTAGTACTGCAATATGCCTTTTTGTCCTTGGAATGAGGTGTTCCTCAGAGACAGCTTCACAATCCTCCTGCTCCTACAAAGGCAAATTATAGATAAACACACTTGACTTTCATCCCATTCTATGCTAATTCTTAAAAATTAAAGATTCAACATAAAAGAAAGACTGAAGTAATTCATCCACTATCCAGCAAAACTGAATTTTACCTATCACTAATCAAAAATTACAGTTCCATTATCTCAGTAAGAAAGAAGTTTTCATCTGTACCAGAAATTAAGACTGACACGGAAAACCCTACAAGTTGTAAGGCACTCTCTTCTCTCACCAATGCCTCCTTTTACAGCTTCATTCAAACAATGCAATATTATTGTAATAAAAACACATTTAAAAAGCCTTTAAAAGACTTTCAGAAGGCAAGTGAGTCAAGCTAAGCTCTGTGTTTTGGCTGTCCAGGGGGTAAATTCAGCTCAGGGGAACTCACCGAGGGCTCTGGCTACAGCCAGGAAGGGGATCTGGTCGATGACGGTGCTGCGGCGCACGGGGCCGTTGTGGGTCAGGCGAGGCCTCTTCCACACCACACGATTCACCCCAGACTTGTTGATCACACTGAAACCACCACAGAGGGGCACAGGTTAAACAGGAACACGAAGGAGAGCACAGAAGTTGGTTTCAGTGAGATAAAAGCAGTTAAATATGCAAATATGGAGGCCAGAGGCAAGAGCGTCTTTTTCATCTGTCAGAAGCAGAGCAGAACTGAATTGCTTCCCTCAGATGAGGGCCATCAGCATCAGCTCACTGAGGTCTAAATACCACACAGCTCCTCCTCCAGTTCTCTCCATCTCCCAAAGTCTGGCAGTGAAGAGCAGCATGGCATAGTTGAAACATCAGAAAAGAAAGGAGCAGCCCCCTGAAGGGATTTCCCTCGTGGTGGCAGACACAAAAGAGGAATTGTCCCCAGGAAGCAGGAGATAGGAAGAACAGCTCTGCATTTGCATGTGAACACCTGCTCTAATGCACTGAGCACTGCTTTAGCTCTCCCAGATGGCACTGGAGGGTCAAAGGAGCTACAGAGCAAATAACTGGGGCAGCTGTGCCAGGCAGGGAAGAAAGACCAGGGTATGAACCACCAAGAACAGAGCTAATGAAACCAGGAACCAGCAAAGCTTGGTCCCAACCAAGTGAAGAACTAGATACTTAAAAGTTCCTTTTATCCAAGGAACAGCCATTGGTAATTAGAAACTGAGCAGCTCTGGAACAGCCTCAAGATTCCTCATACTGAACTATTCAAGATGCACTTCCTGAGACTTCAAAGGCCTTAACAACAAGGGCATGTTCAGCTCCATCCAGAGCACGGCAAAGTCACAAACACCACATCCCAAAAACTGATCTCATCCACTTGTAACCCTAATGACCACACAAAGCTCACTTCAGTCATTAGCAGAAAGAAAACCTCATCCCACACTCAGACTGTTACTAGGAAAATATCATTTTAATGGAAGATTCAATTATGCTGTCCCATTAACTGTTCCCAGTTTGCTCTCAGGAAAGACAAGACATTACCGAGTACAGCTGCACAGTTTCACCTCACTCCTACCATTTGCCTCACAGCCAGCCTGGGAAAAACAGAAGGAGCACCAGTAAAAAGAGGAGATTTTAGAAGCAAATAATCATTTCTCTAGATACAAAGTTTCAGGGAATGCTGCTTTGAACCTTCAGAGACTTCCAGTCTCTGAGATTCACACCTTGGAAACCTACCCAGGTACTAAGGTAGCCAAACTGCAGGTTATCCCTCCTACAAAGCAACCAATAGAGCCCCTGATCAACTCCCACCTGCCAGGGACACAAATATCTGAAGGTTAATGGGCTGACAGCATTCCCAGATGAATGATGTCAACAGGAAAACCTCCAGTGATCCCTGCTCCGAGAAGGAAACCGTGCCCATCCATCTGGTGCGGCCGGGAGAACACTGAGCTCCTGGGAAGCTCTGCCAAACACGAGCCCTGGGGGCTGTCTCCAAACATTTGTGCCACCTGACAGAGCCCTGCCTGCTTCCCCTCACTCCCAGGGAACACACACCCACTCCAACTCGGATGTTCCAACATCTGCCAGGGAAAAAAAAACTGACTTGTGGAAAGAGAAGGGTAAACGATGGCATTAAACACAGCAAATGCTGTGTTTTGTTTCAAATCTAAGAATTTTCTTGTGTTCCCTGAGCAGAAGCTTTGAGGAGCCTACTCAACAGCTGCCATTGTCATCTCAGGAACAATGCAGAATGCCTGAGAAATTATAGTGTGTTGTGTCAAACCTCCATATTCCAGACCTCCTATCATTTTACCTACAGAGAAAGGCAATTTGCCCAACCTGTAGATTCCT
This sequence comes from Atrichornis clamosus, assembly GCA_013400975.1. Taxonomy (NCBI): domain Eukaryota; kingdom Metazoa; phylum Chordata; class Aves; order Passeriformes; family Menuridae; genus Atrichornis; species Atrichornis clamosus. The sequence continues at coordinate 4,897 of WBMZ01013128.1, read as the reverse complement.
CAGAATTTAATGAGAAATAGGATAAAAATTACCATCTCCACTTTCAAACCTCTTGGTGAACATTTAGAGCTGTAACCACTCCTCAGAGGCGTGATCTACCAGGAAATTAAAGTTCTGGATGTATCATAAACCATTAGTAAAGAATACCATGTAACAATGGACCCCTGTAACTTATTCTCCAATAAGCTGTAAAAAAAACCCAGAGGACAGAACAAAACCAGACAGATTCAGCTCCCCCAAAACAAGCAAGCTCAAGCTTAGCTCAGTCAAAGCAGACACACACTTACCTGCCCCCAAGGCCTTCAATTCTCTCCCTTTCTTTGGGAAGTTCTGGCTTGTGGTCCTGTGTCACCTCCACAGCTCTCACGAAGTCATCCTTGGGGTCATCCTGGACTCCCAGCACCACTCCTGAGTCGCCCACGTGGGCCACGTACATCTTGGACCCTCGGATGATGACCACGCTGGCCGTGGTCCCCGACGTGCTGGGCAGGCCTGTCATGGTCTTGGGCCACTCTGCTGCAAGGGGATACAAGGAAAAAACCCGAAAAAAGCATGTTTTTAATTCTGTGGAACTAAGAATGTCTTGAAGGGCAGGATGAAGGGTGTCACGGAGGGGACATGTTACAGCACAGCCTGGGTTTAACTACAGCACAGCCAGGCCAAGCAGTGTCCCCAGGTCCCCACACTCTCAACATCACTCCCCAAGCCACAGCATCAAAGCACCAGGATGGGCTTCAGAAAAACTGAACCCTCTGGTTTAATATTCCAAGCACCACTAGAAGAACACAAAGGAAGATGTACTCCTTGAGGACTGAACAGGATCAATCAAGTGTTTCATTAAGGTTTACTCTTCACTTCCCTGACTGAAGAAGTAGAAACATCATAAATTCAGTTCTTTTGTCTGGGCATTTGACTGGCAATCAGGATTTGTGGGCATTCCTGATCCCCTTGGAAGGAAAAAAAAAAGCTATTTTACTTTCATAGGCTGAGTAACATCTCAAATGTTTTAATCACATTCCCTTTTGTAGGACTGAGTAATGCAGATTATCTCAATATGCTCTCCTTAACCCACTATCCAATTTCTACAGGAGATATCCCTGGAATTCAGAGTGATAACACACCTATACTGGTGTGAACTACACGTGGTTAGGGAAATCTCCTTCCTCAACTGCTTTACCCTCAAACCACTTATATCAACTTCCTACTACACTACTCTGCCCAACTATATCCAATCCAAATTTCTCTTTCATGCCTTTTCTATTTTTCTGTCTGCACACCCCAGTTCATCTTCTCCCAAAACTGCACAAAATGACTGAGACAACACCCCCACTCAGACAGACCAGCCACACCATCCTCCTCCCCACCTCAGCACCCACGAAAACCAGACTCAGCTCCCAGTTATCAGTTGATTCCAACTGTCAACAGCAACCTCATGTTTCCTCTTCACTGCACCCACTCATGTCTCCAGACAAACTCCAAAGGGAGCCTCATATCCCTGTCACATTCTATCTCCTGCACTTCACAAGTCAGGCTCACACAGCACAACACAAAAATTCCACTGTGACACAAGCTGTTTGCAGGAAATACCCAACTCAGGCTGCCAAAGCACTGCATTCTCTATTTGTGTCTGTGGCACAACAAACACACAGGAAATAAACACACAAGGAAAGAACAAGAAAACACAATTACACCTTACCCTCTGTGAAAAAGGATTTTAAACTTCTAAAGTTTTAAACAGAACCAGAAAATTAGGAACTTAAGTTCCAGTGCCACTGAGTGATGTTCAAATGCCTGAGGGAAGAAGACATGGAAGAGAGCTGATGGAGAAGCAGAATTTGGAGAAGCAGAATTTACAGGCAGTATGAAGATAAAAGCTGCGTTTTCTCAGTGTGAGCTACCAGGGCATCCAGCACAATTTAAACATTTAAGTTCTAACACTTCTAGCTTTGTGTTCTAAATACTAAAACACACTTTCTCCCTAGGAGTAGCTTTATTTCAAGAACACAAACATTCAATCAGCTTATTGGAAGTACTTTGTCTGACAGTTTTAACTGTGGATATTAAATCTAACACATTCCAAATGGAAAGCAAACAAGGGAGGGAGCCAAGTGGTAATGAGGACTTCAACCATGCACTTAACAGAACACAAGCTGCAACTAATGAGTTTCTGTCAGTGTAACAACCCCTCAATAGCAATAAAATATATTAGAGAGTCAAATCAGTCTTTATGAGGATGAGGAGCAGAGAGAGGGAAATCACCCACTTGTGGGAGAAAAAATGGTACAGCAGCCTCAAATTTTAGGCTCAACAGAATCAGGAATTACCTGCCTATCATCCAGGGATTGTAGCCTTGCTCCTGTTCAGAGGTATTAGATACAGCAGAGTTTTCTTTAGGGATTGTGTCTCACCAGAAAACAGCAAAACTGTCAAAACTGCTGAGTTTTCTCCTGAGCTCAAGTATTAAAATCAAAGCCACGTACCCAACTCCTCCAGAGATCAGGAGCATGTTTTTATCAATCTTGTATCCTGAGCAACAGGATATCTTTCTAAAGCACTTTTTCTCCTCTCTACTGGAAAGCCACTGCCCTTCACACTCAGCTTGGAAGGTTGGAACTCATAAACTCATAAACTGGTTTTGTAGCTTCCAAAATGAACTTTTACTCCGGAAGCTCTTTAGCATTCAGAGAATTTTATTACTCTAGAATTAATGCCAAAAATTATCAGCAATGAGAAAGGGATAGTTTTTCTGGTACTGTCATGATCAGTATGTTTTGTGCCTATACCAGGAGATACAGGGGATGACCCCAGAACTTCCAACATTCAACAGAGCTTTTGAGTACAAGATTCCCTTTCAACAGCAAGACTCCATCCTCCACCCCAAAATTCCAAACCATTCTCCCACCCACTTCAAGATCCCAATGTACCCGTATTCCATTTCATGTCTCCAGGGTCACCAACGCACAGTTAAAGATCTGCTTTCCATGTGATAACATGAAAAAGTATTGCCTGTAAGTAAAACTCACACTGGGATTCTGTAACACAGCATGAAGTTATAAACTAGAGATAATAACGGGTTTGTCCCACAAAACTCAGGCTGTTAAGCACGTGCAGCAGACATCAGTAGGAGCAAACATGCTCTGGAGTTTACTAAACAGCCCACCTCCAACTGCCATCCAAGGCTCCCGGCCAGAGCCGTGTTGTTTCTCACAACAATTTAAATTGCTTCCACAATCCCGGTGCTATTTGCTAAACACTCATTACTAAAACACTGCTTCCTGCACTCGGGCACTTCACCTCCCCGCCTTGGGTGTTCACACCGAGCTGCAGTGCCAAGTAACACACCAGGGACACAACTAGAAAACTGAACTCCTTATCTCTCCCCCCCATGCCATCTTCCCCTGTTCACACATTTTCCTCCTTATCACCCAAGCCTGCAGCCCAGGAGGCCGCACACCCCAATGTCAAGGCTGTGCTCAAGTTCTGGTGCTTCTAAAATTCACACCCTTCCCTCTGTGCTAAATATCAATGTGCCCTCAACCTCGCTATTCCTTCCCCCGTATCTTCTCAAGTATCTGACATTTGCACAACTTCTCTATTTCGCTATTCGAAAAAAAAAAAAAAAAGGAAAATGAAACTATTTTGAAACTACAATTTCCCCTCACACCCTCTTGAATCACTTCGTTGAAAGCCCGGGGTGCTCCGAGTGCAATTCTTGCTTTTCAGGTTTCCCTCCCAAGCCCAGCTGTCACTGTCACCGTGTTTTGCATCCACTTTTATCGTATTCCACACCTGCCCTCCCACACTATACACTGCTCTTGCATTTTCTCTTTCTGAGGCTTCCGAATGCCTAAAAGCATTAATAATACACGCGCCTTCCACACATTATATATAAACAACCGTGCTCTAAGTCATAGTCTTCATCTCACAAAGAAAAAAACCTTCCAGAAACTCAATTTGCAGTCTCACAAGACCTCAGGGAGAAGAGTGAGTACAGGAATGATGGACTGTCACTTGTCTGGGCATGTTCCTCTCCTTAACCCTTGCTTATTTAGGACCCCAATTTATATGCTACTACAATTAAGCAAATTATATCTATAGAAAGAGATAATATATACTCAGGAAATGGAGTGTGTTTTCTAATTTGTCAGGGACACTGCATATTTCCCCATGCTCAAACAACATGAGCGAGTTACAAACCAGCCACATTTCAATCCTTCCATCAGGACTCACAAAAACAATAGAAAGCACAGTTAGGGAAATCTTAGGGGGTGTTCAGTGCGATTCCCCAAGGCAACAAGATGAAGACCTCGCAACGAATCGAATTTGGAGATCGACGTGTAAGACCCTGCAAACAAACTGCGGCTCTACCATCGCACCATTCCCAGCTACGTAACACAACAGCGTGTCCTCGCCCTGTGTTTACATCTCTTCTCCCAGCGTGCCCTCCAGTTTTTCTTGTTTTACCGAATTGACTCAACGGCTCGAATCCCATCCCGCGTTCTCCTGCGCTCCCGACTCCCGGCGCGGGGATGGAAGCGAGGGAGGGAGGCAGCTCACAATAGTGCGGGAAAGGGGGGAGGAAAAGGCGGCTAAAAAGCGGAGCAGGCAGGGAGAGCAGGCAGGGGGTGCTGACCCCCCGGGAGGGAGCGCAGGGTCCCCAGGACTTACGCAGCTTTTTCCACATGGCGCGGTGGCAGGCGATGAAGCCCTTGCGCAGGGCCGCGCACACCTCGGCCGGCTCGGCCGAGCCGAAGCCCTTCTGCTTCTTGATGAAGCCCCACAGGTTCTCCCGGGCGAACTGGGCCGCCTCCCGCCCGCCGTGCCCGTCGCACACGGCGAAGAAGGCGACGGAGCGGCGCGGCCGCCGCCCGGGGCCGGTGCCGGGGGGCTGCGCTCC
>WBMZ01013127.1:0-89367 GCA_013400975.1 Atrichornis clamosus | reverse complement strand
GGAAGGGAAGGGAAGGGAAGTGTCAGGACACATGAATATTATTCTACCATCATTTACTTCTCTCTTCTTCCTACCACAACGTTATGAACCAATAATTATTGCTGCAGCATCATAAAATACTACGGTACCATGAAGTGGAAAATATTCTTTGGAAAACAATTAGAAAGCTAGCTGTTATAACTTCTTGTGTATGCTTTTCTCATTTTTATTCTTCATTTCTCTTTTGCCATTTCTGCTGTTGTTGACTTTTGTCCCAGAGTTGGTTTCATTTGATTAGCCTTTTGCTGTTTCACAGGTAAGTAAGATCTAGGTATACCAATATCAATTGAAAAATTAAAGCCATGGTGATTATGCAGCACCATGACATTCACCCTTTCAAAGAGCTTTCAATTTATTGATGAGAACATGATTAAGACTGTCAAGGAGGTCTTGCAATGAGCAAATTCTTCTTCTCTGAAGTCCCTGTAATTATGGACTGAACGAGCCATATATTTTTTTTGTACTTTATATTGTTTCCTCTCTCATTTCCTGCTCTACAGGAACAACTATCACAGTGATAGACAGCACAGATGAATATTGTATTTGCATCTGACAATGGAACAATTTCCTACAGGATAATGGTGACATGACATCAAAGAAAGCAGAGCATTTAAGCAGAATAATGGGGTGGATTTACCTCTAAAAGAGATGGAATTAAACTTCAATATAAAAGATCCGTGACGTTATTTTGTTTTCATTTTGCAGCAGAAACCTACAGAGGATATTTATATAACATGCTGTTGTGATTACTTCACTTTATGTGAGTATTTCCAAATACTTCTAAGAGACTTCTGTAAACCAGATATATCTTTGGCTGGGTAAAAGCTGTCTGCATGACAGAGCCCAAAGAGTGGTGTTGAAATTAGTTACATTCAATTGGCAGCTGGTCACAGGTGGTGCTCCCTGGAGGTCAGTATTGAGTCAGTTCTCTTTAATATATTAATAGTTTGGACGAGGAGTTTCAGGGCACTTTCTGTCAGTTCACAGATGACATCAAGTTGGATGGGAGTGTTGATCTGCTGGAGGGTAGGAAGGCTCTGCAGAAGAAGCTGGACAAGCTGGATCGAAAGGCTGAGGCCAATTGTATGAGGTTCAACAAGGCCAAGTGCCAAGCCCTGCACTTGAGTCACAACAGCCCCATGCAGAGCTACAGGACTGGGGAAGAGTGGCTGGAAAGCTGTCCAGTGGAAAAGGACCTGGGGGTGCTAGTCAACAGCCGCCTGAACATGAGCCAGTGTGTGCGCAGGTGACCAAGAATGCCAGTGGCATCCTGGCTTGTATCAGGAATAGTGTGGCCAGCAGGACTGTGAATGTTGTCTGTACTTGGCACTGGTGAGGCCACACCTGGAGTACTGTGTTCAGCTTTGAGTCCCAAAATAGACATTGAAGTGCTGGAGCATGTCCAGACAAGGGCAATGAAGCTGGTGAAGAATCTAGAGCACGAGTCTTATGAGGAACAGTTGAGGGAACTGGGCTTGTTTAGCCTGGCAAAGAGGAGGCTCAGGGGTGACCTTATCGCTCTCTACAACCCACTGAAAGGAGGACATAGTGAGATGAGGGTAGGCCTCTTCCCACAAGGAACAAATGTTCGGACCATAGAAAACAGGTTTAGGTTGCAACAAGTAGGCTGAGATTAGATATTAGGAAAAATTTCTTCACTGAAGGGATTGTTAAGCACTGGAACAGACTGCCCAGGGAAGTGGTTGAGTCACTGTTCCTGGAGGTATTTAAAAGATGTGATGATATGGCACCTAGGGACGTGGCTTAGTGGTTAATAGTTGGACTTGATGACCTCGGAGGTCTTTTCCAAACTAAATGATTCTGTGATCCTAATCTCTTTCTTTGGAGGGTTTCCCCGTTCCTGGGTCAGAACAACTGAGAAATTGTTTATTGTTGAAAACATTTGACAGAAAAAGGCTAAATATGCCATCATCCAATATTAAATGCTGTAAACAACCAAAGTTGCACCAACATTCCCAAGTTAGCCTGCCAGTCTAAAGTTACTGCCAACCCTATGCAGCATGCAAAAGTATACAGATGAAGCTACTGTATTGTTTTAATTCTATACTTTGCATTAGCCTCCTTTTCCTTTCCCTATAGTATAGAAATTACTTTTTTGAAATATGGAGGCATTATAATAGATGACTTAATTATTCAGGTACTCAGGTATTTGATTTAGGAAGGCGAGCTTATCTCATATGTATTTTGTATGTAGGCATGGTAAAATTCTCGTAACTGAGTTGAAGTCCCAGGTCCATACCCCTCATGGTCAAAATTTTACAAGAGATTAATATTTTCTCAGCTAAATCCTTGCAAATTTACCTTGAGACCTTAAATTTAGAGTATTTATACTTCTCAACCTTTTAGCCCGCTGCAACCTGCGCTTACTGTGTAAATGTTATTTTGGGTACTTGCTGAGAATGCCAGCCTGAGAGCAGTGCTCATCTCCTTGCTAGGCCACACTCTTGCACACTTGCCACTAGTGGGTAAAGACATCTAGAAGTACCCACTCTGAAGAGAATCGTGCAATTCATAGCATCATGTAATCATAGAACAGCTTGTGTTGGAAGGGACCTTAATGATCATCTAGTTCCAATTCCCCTGCTATGGCCAGGGACATCTTCCACTAAAGCAGGTTGCTCAGAGCCCCATCCAACCTGGCATTGAACAGTTCCAGGGAAAGGGCAACCACTGGTTCTCTGGGCAACCTGTTCCAGTGCTTCACCAGCCTCACAGTAAAGAACTTTTTCCTAATATCTAATCTAAATCTTCTCTCTTCCAATTTGAAGATATTCCTCCTTGTCCTGTCACGACATGCTCTTGCAAAAGGACCCTATCCATCTTTCTTGTTGTTCCCCATTATATACTGAAGGGCTGCAAATACATCACCCCAAAGCCTTCTCTTTTCCATACTTAACAAACCCAATTATCTCAGCCATTCCTCACAGGAGATGTGGTCCATCCCTCTAATTAACTTGGTGTCCCTCCTCTGGACTTGTTCCAACAGGTCATGTCAATGTCCTTCCTTTGCTGGGGACCCCAGAGCTGAACACAACACTCCAGGGGTCTCACGAGAGCAGAGGAGGGGCAGAATCCCCTCCCTTGCCCTGCTGGCCACACTGCTTTGGACGCAGCCCAGGACACATTTGGTTTTCTGGGCTGCAAGTGCACATGTCTGGCTCATGTCCAACCTCTCATCCACCAGCACCCTCAAGTCCATCTCAGCAGGGCTGCTCTCAATCTGTTCATCAAACAGCCTGTGTTGATACTGGGGGTTGCCCCAACCCAGGTGGAGCATTTTGTACTTGGCCTTGTTAAACCTCATGAGGTTCCCACAGGCTCACTTCTTGAGCTTGTCCATGTCCCTCTGGGTGGCATCCCTTCCCTCAGGTGTGATAACCTCCCATTCAGCTTGGTGTCATCTACAAATTTGCTGAGGCTGCACATGATCTTTTCAACTATGTCATTAATGGAGGTATTAAATAACTCTGGTCCCAACACAGACCCTTGAGGGTCACCACTTGTCACTGCTGTCCATTGGGACTCTGAGCCATTGGCCACTACCCTCTGGATGCAACCCTGCAACCAATTTCCAATCCATCCAACAGACCATCCATCAAATTCATCTCTCCAATTTATAGAGCAGGATGTTGTTGTGTGCTGTGTCAAAGGCTCTATGGAAGTCCAGATAAATGACTGTAGCCCATCCCTTGTTCAGTACTCACTCCATCGTAGAAGGCCTCTAGGTTGGACAGGTAGGACTCGTCCTTGATGCTGCCCTGTTGGTTGTCTCAAATCACCTTCCTGTCCTCCACGCACCTTAGCACAGCTTCTAGGAGGATCTGTTCCATGATCTTCCTATGCACAGAGATGAGGCTGACAGATCAGTTGTCCCCAGGGTCCTCCTTGCTATCCTTCTCAAAGACAGGTAAAATGTTTCCATTTTTTCAGTCACCTTGGACTTTACCTGACTGCCACAACATTTCAAATATCATGGAGAGTGGCTTGGCAACATCAGCCAACTCCCTCAATACTCCGAGAGGCATCTCAAGAGGTCTCCTAGATTTACATATGTTCATGTACCTCATGTGGTCATGAATCTGATCTTAGAGTAGGAAGAATTTCACTCCTCCAGCTCCCGTCCTGCTGTCCATCCACTCATGAGGGGAGAGAGGACATTTCTGCTCTTCACCCAGAGGGCTAAGCCTAACTAGGGCCCAAAAATGAGATTTCCCCAGCCTGACAATCCTGAATGAGTCCTTTGGAAGCAATTAAGTTCAGGAATAAGGCTGAATTTCTTGCCTTGTGAAACACTTCCACCTACTTTCTTTAAAAGTAAGGTAGAAGAAATACCATCCTTGTTGTTGGCTTCTTCTACAGAAGTCTGTGTCAGGATGTGTATGAAAGAACATTCATTTCTTCTGAGGAAAACCCAGTCAACGCCAGCAAAACTCAGTGAAACCCTCTTGTCACTGTCCACCTGTTCAAGGTTGGGCTGATCCTCAGCTCTTTTTGTCAAAATTAAGTAAGAGAGGAATGAATTGCAGAGGGAGTGGGGCATTCATTTGAAAGGCAAGACTGTGGAGTCCATTTCTTCTCATTTCTTCTTCCAAGCAATGATTTTGAATTTTAACCAATGACCAGAATTTCAGAGTAGGCAACCTTTTCTGAAGATTGTATTTATAGATGCAAATAAAATACTCAGCACTTAAGTTTAGCCATTTTTTACATGTATCCTAAAAAAACATAAAGTAAAATAAAATAAATTCAATTTTAAGTTTCATTGGTATTTCAATTTCTCTACAATCCAGTAGTCTGCATACGTTTTGCTGTCCCAATATTACATGTCCAACCTAATGTTCCTGGTGCAAACTTCATTATCCCTCTAGCCACAAAAAACTTAATCTCAGATACGTCAATAGGAAACACAAAAGAGAATTTAAAAGAGCTTTAGCATTAATCTTCAAAGTATTAAAATTCTCCTCAGGTGGAAAAGAAAATATTTTTTTTATCTCCTGGAGACACACTGAATATGGTCAAACATTACAAAGATTGTTTTTGTAGTTTTTTTACTTCACTTTATCTCCAACAACAGCCATTAGACATCCTCTAAAGAATCAAATCTGAAGTCACAAGATGTATTTCCAAAGACTTAGCAGAAGCTCTGTCAATGCCATTCTACCTAAAAGTTTCTTACTACAAATGATGGAAATGCAGTTCAAAATAAAGGAGTTTTCCATAGTGAAATGAGATTTTCATAACTGATATATTTTATAGAAGTTTTAAAAGTTAAAATATAAACAAACAAATACATCATTAAGCTTCATTGTTTTGTCTTATGATTTATTTTTATGAATGTAATAGAAATAGATAAATAAAAAATGAATATGAATGAATCAGTTTAAAATAAAAATATACCAAAGAACTGGCATTTCTCCTTACCAGGCTGCTTTCTAAAATCATTCAAAATGAACAAAGGAAAAAACAATCAAAAGTTATTTAATATTTCTTGGTATAAACACTAAAGATAACACTAGGAATTAAAATGAAAACTACCTATCAGAGATGTAGGACAAAATATTTTGTGATGGAACAAAAAGGCAAGGATAAATTCAGCTGCCAAATGCAGAATACTTTTACATACAAAATTTTTTTTGTGAGTCAATTGGAAAAAAGTAAAAAAGAAAATTCTGCAAGAACTCAGACCTATTTCTCATGTTGTCTTGTCAGAATACTTGATGTGTCATTCATTTTCTTAGCCATGGCCATTCCCAAACATACCCACAAACTGGCTTGGTAAACACAGTTTGTCACCAAGGTATGTCATTGTCTATTATCCTATCAAAAGGGTCTAAAAGGGACAGTAATCTTTTTCATAGTAAAATGTGTGGTTGAAAAACTTTGATTTCTTTCTGGAATGAAAGGTTAGAAAATCAAATTTCAAACATTTTTACTGTACAAATTTCATTTTGAAATTTAGGTATACAAGTCCTAATGAAAATTATGGGGGAAAATATTTTCCTGTTGTTTTGATTTATCAGCTTCCATTAGAGATTTTTCCAGAACTCTTTCTCAGCTTAACTTTTAGGTTGCATACAAACATACTGCATTTTTCTCCCCCTGCCCTCTGATAAAAGGCAGTATCAGTAGATGACATCACTGAACAGAAGGAACCCAAAAACATTTATAGCTCCAAACTGCTGCACAGAATCCTTAGTTCTATGTAAAGAAGGTAAAATTCATTTTGAACTAAATCTTCAGGCAGGATTTATTAATTCAATGAAAGAAATTTTAAAATTACCCTTTTGTGCTAGACTTTCTTTATTCTATTGAAACACATTGTTGTCCTCTATCTCACATCAATAAGAGATAAGGATAGCTTTTGCGTATAGGATCTTGCTGTATTTCTTAGCCACCATATCAATGATCAAAATATAAGCAATCAAATGACAATACACAGCAATGTGTGTTTATCTTGATGAAACTAGGCCAAAAAAATGCCTATTGTACTGCTCATTGATAGGCAAAAAAAGGCTGAAACATCTTGCTTAAAAGTAGACAATGTCAATCAGCATCATGAAATAATTATGTAGGGAAAACTGTGGGATTTGGATCCACTTATCTTCATCACCACTGTCTCCCTGGCAATGCTGTTTTGAATACAGCTTTTCTAAATCAGTCATGCGGTTTTATATTCCTTAGCATTTTACCAGGTATGGATGCTGGTTGCCTGAATTAACTCCTTCCTTCAGTAGATTTCTCAATGGACAGTGGGATCAGAGATAGTTCAGCCTGTGAGGTTTGATGACAAGTTACCACACAATAGGCTTTCTTATGCAAGGATGAAACTGAATACAGATACAAAACATAAGGCTTCTCAGCCAAGAGGTACTTTCAGAAGCATATGGAAAACATGTCACCTTTAGGTACACTTGAGAATAGGAGGGGGCTGCAGGAAGTGGCTTAAGTGATTGCAGGCAGCACTGTGTTCTTTGAGTCAGTAAAGGATCTGTGGGTTTCTGTAGTGTTGAACAGATATGACCTGCACTTGTGTTTCTGCAGCTGAGAGTGCTTTTTGTCATAGCCAGGGGAAAGCCGTTATTGAGGATCAATACAGAAGTGTCTAATCTTTCAGATAAATATGTTAATCACTAAGAAGACTAAGAAGGAGTTGCTTGTACTTCCCTAAGACTGGATTTGCTGCCATGGGATATTTCACCATCCGTCAGGCAGGCTCTTCCAGTATCAGGAACAGCTTCTCCTCCTTAACCTTGCCCTGCCTCTATGGAGTGTACAGGGCTGAGAAGTGCTTGCATGACAGTAACAATCTCTCTCCTTATTCTTGGATCTTATCCTGTCATGCACCCAGCACAGATTTCTGCCAATGCACCTTGTAGCCATGAAAGATTGTGCATTTGGCCTGGCAGCTCCTCTGTTTCTCCCTCCGGCTTTTGGGACACTAAATGGCGAGGATGGTGATGAGCAAGTGCACAGGTAAGGACTCAGTACTAGTAGAAGTCATCCTTAGAAATCTTTCTTTGCCCTAGGAACTTTAGAGACAACCCAGCACAGTGACAAGTTTTCTCCAGCCATCCCAGGTCTCAGCCCCTCACTCCTAGTGTAACCCCATGCACTTCTCCTCGTGCCAGCTCTCACAGCTCATGTGCCTGCTGACACCATTATCCTGTCCACGAGGCAAACACCAGAGACCACGGAGTGCCTACTGTTTCTTTGATTTGTAAAAGTTCCCAGACACTAAGAAGACCTTCTGCTGTTTGGGGTGTGGTGCAAGGTCTGGGCACAAGCTGAAGTTCACAGTTATTTTTGTTGAAAACATACTATAGTCATGGTAGAACTGATGTAAAACCACAACAAAACGTGGAAGTTGTGCACATCTATACTAGAGATGGGATGTCATTTTCCATGTATTATGTATCTTTATATATCAGAGGCTGCTATTTGTAGCTACCACTTGAGACAAGTTTTACATTGAAAAGGTTTTTACTCCGTTTTGTACCTCAACTCTCTCAAACTGTTCTACTTCTGTATCTATTTTTCACAACATGAGACTAGAGTGAGGTCTGCTATGAGAACATAGCTGTCTTAAGACTATAAAGAAGGGAATGTTTTATGTAAATACTAATTCCTGCTACCTCAAAGGGAGAGTTAGGAGGCAGGAACCAGTCCTACATAAAAGAGGTTACAGAGACCTGGCTGTGTAAAGTTGAAAGAAACAGTCCCTGAAAAAGAAAACCCAAGAAATGCCTAAATGCTGCACAGTGAAAGGAGAAAGCCAACAGGAATGAGGGTCACAAGGAAGGACCCTGAAGTACGTTGTACATGTTGATACCGCAGCACTTGCCCTTTATTCATAGCCCTGTAGGTTTAGCTCTCCCCTAGGATACAGTATTTTTCCATACGACTCATTTGTTTTAAGACTTCATACTCCCCCCACTAGTGTGAGATGCAATGACTGGAACTATTGTATAGGATTACTGTGCCCAGTTAAACAGTTCCTGGTTTTCAATTTACTGGCTGTTCTCCAGAGAGGTGTAAAGTGATACTTCTGTATTAGATCCTGAAAAGCCCTCTGGTTGATATTATATAAGCGCAAAATATTATATTATTTTAAAGCATGCTAAGACCGGTACCCAGAGGGATGAATACATTTTCGGTTTTTTATTTTCAGTGGAAAAGAGACTGAAGCTGAAAATAAAATATGGTTCCTGGAGAGCCAGCCTACTGTATACAGAGGATGGGGAAGCTAAATGAAAGCCTTTCACAGTAGGTTAAAGTTGGCCACAGGAGCAGCTGACATTGGAACATTACTAGAGAAACCATGTTGTTGCAAGTTTATTGACAGCTTCATGATCAGCAGAAATAAACAGAGCATTGGGTTTTAATTTTAGGGTGTATTTGTACCCTACTAAACTAAAGACCCCAATGACGTCTGTCTCAAGTAGCTGGCACCTGGTCTGTTTTTTTAAACAAAAACTCATAAAAGCTGATTCAGCACTGAAGAGGTGCACCCTACATACAGTACAGCACGCATGTTGTCTTCATTCAAGCCATCAAGAAACACTGCTTTCAAGGGCTGATATAATCTCATCTTTACCTATTTTCAATTTCAAATAATTTCAAATAATTCAACTTTGAAAGTAAAGACTGTCTGATTCTCCAGCTTCCTCAGCACTCCACTCCTGCAAAGGGATAACACAGCTCTAGTGAGAACCTGGTTCATTGGTTATAGCACTTTGAAACCATAAAAAAGCAGAGACTGAGTATTGAGGGCACATAGCCTGTGCCAGATGGATATCTGTAATCAAGTAAAGGCCAATTACCATTTTTTCCTGAAATTGTTACCCTTCCTTGGTTACTACAAAGAGTCAGGATGAGGGCTTCACAAGCAAGGGTCTGGCAGCACTGAAGAATCAAATTGAAGCAAATCACCTTTGCAAGTGTTTACACAATTCAAACTTATTGGAACCTTTAATTGGAAAGTATTTCTGAAGTCGTCAGTTCCTTGTAGCTTCTCATGCTATTTAATTCCAAACTTGCTGCTTTTGGCTGCTAGGCAGCTAAGCAAATGTACGCTTTAGAACTAGATATATGCAACAGTATACTGTCTCACACAAATTCTTCATTGATTTGTTTTCTTCTGCGCACTAAGTCACAAAACATGAGTGTTTCATGGTGTGGTCTTCCCCCTGCCCTGGACATATGACCTGGAATACAGCTCATTCAAGTAGTACTTGGATGCCTGGTAAATACATACCTAAGTAGCTATGCTTCAGTGGGGGCAACAACTGATGATCACTCCCATTCATTCACCATCTCTGTCCTCCATCACCAAACAGTCCCAGAGGGCAGATCTCCATGCCTCAGAGAAGATACCTGTCTGCCTATACCCACGGAGGCTGTCCTTGTCTTATAGAAGGCAGCTGCATCAGTTGTGATGCATTTCTTTGCTTGAGAAGAGAAGAATGTCCCTTTTAAGGAAACCTTTTAGGTAGCATCTTCAGACTACTTGGTTTAGTTGGGTTTTGTAACTCAAAGGAATGATAACATAAAGAGTTCGTAAGTATAAACACGCAATGCGTAGTTAGCAGGAGTCACTACTAGTTATATTCAAAAACTGATGGTAATGAGCAAAATTTCTTTTCCATAATGAATTCTTAGCCTTATAAACTCAGAAGTAAAATAAACAATTGCTGAACAGGGGAGTGACCTAAAGCCAAAGTGGAATATTTTTTAATATGGGAACCACATGAACTTCTGAGAGAAGCTGAGGTTCACTTTTTATATTGTGATCTTGGTGGGAGAGCATTTACACAGACAGAAATGTAAACAACTCAGTATATGCAAAAGGATCAAGTATTATTATTGTATACAATGCCTTTTTCTCCATGGACTGCCTGAAAATATGAACATACTATTCCACAGTTGCCACCTTCTCCAAGCACAGGAGAATACCTTGTGTCTGATGTACCAAGTCTTCTAACAGAGAAAAAATATGTTAGTCTCAAACTGCCAAAAATTAAAGTTGTCCACATGACAAATATCCTCTCCACAATTCTTTCGGGCATATCCCAATAAGAGAATATTATCAGACTAAATAAAGACAATAAACTTTATTAGCTAGAAGGGAGTGTAAATGTACTGAAGAATATGTTATAGAAAATATATAATTATATATTTTATAAGGGAAATCATTGCTTTAGATACAAGGTATTCTAACAAGGCCCAGGCTATCCTATTGTGTTTAGAAATATTCAGGCATCCTTAACCATCCATTTTCCCAAATTAATTATTTACTGTTTCACATACCAAACATATTTTTCTGTTCATCTAGTGTTCATTAGCTAAGTGTAATTTCCTTATTCATCATTTATCTATACTTCACTCTTATTTGATGAGAATTTCCCCACCAAAGATTGATCACTCAGTATTTCAGTCTTAGATAATCCAAAGTAATGCTGTGCTGGTTAATTGTAATTATTCTGGTATGTCACATGCTATTTTTCCTGAATGAATGAATTTAGTGATTATAATCTGAACAAATGCTTAAAGAGGTCAGCAGAGTTTGAGTTTCCCAGGAACATGCATTCATTTAATGAGCAGTTAAAGATAAAGTGTGCATCCCAAGGATGCTGGCAGGACTGTGGTAATGGTCCATGTGGGAAGAGGAAAGTTTGTTTCATTCTGACACCTTGAAGGAAAATAATCACTTACACACCAGGTTGCATTATAATGTCTATGGGCCTTGAAACAGATGGGCTAAAATTATTTTGCAAAACAGGGTCAAATTTCTCACTGAAGAAAAGGAAAGGCTGCCAGGCCATATAAAGCTGCTTTGAATAATTATGTCACAAGGTCAAAGTTATAAAACAATTTAGTTTCCTAAATTCCTGTCTTTTGATTGTTCAACTTAGAAGCTTAACTTCTGAATTGCATAGGATAACTTTCATATGACCTGATTACAGTTATATGATCAAAAACTTTACTTCTAGCTGTAAAAACCTGAGGGGTTTTCTTTTCAGATAAGTTTTCTCTTTTTCTGAAAGCTAAATAAGTTGTTCATAACCTTGGTAGAGTAACCAAAATTGTCATGTGGTAGCTGCTACTGTGTTCTGTACATGTTATAAACATTTTAGGAACCTATAAACTGCAGGACTGGAAAAAGATGCAAAACTAACCACATGCTTAACCCTATAATTTTCTAGACACTTTTGGAATATTAGTCATATTGGCAGGTGATCTTTGTTCAATGTTTAGCAGAGGAATAGTATCTTTCAACTTCTTTTCTCTTTCATGTCTAATAAAGGAACTGTAGGCTTCTGAACCTTTACCTTTGCATAGAGTTTTTAATATTATGGTTGAAGCCATCCTTACATCTGAAATAATTGAATCTTTAGCACACTCCTAATTTTCTCCACATACATAATGCAATTATTTTCATTAACAAAGGGTAAAAAAATTTCTTTAGTTAACCTGTGTTTCTGTCTTCCCAAAGTCTACTGCTCAGCTTCTCCAGGAGTGAGTGAGAACGAACTTGAAAAAAGAGATACCGACGGTATGCTGGGCTGTTTGCTTCTTTATTTAGTTGTGTGTCAACACAGAGAGAAGGATTGTTGGAACAGATAACTAATTTTTTTTTTACAATTCTTGCAGGATACTCTTTCTCAAATGGTCTGTGAAGAACTTCTGGATCTCAATATGACAGAAGTTTTGTGGGAAATGACAAAGAAATCACACATTTACAATCAGGAGGCAAGCAAGTCAACAAACACAATGATGTAAAGAAATAAATACATGTCCAAAATTTGACTTAATTTTTAGATGTAAAAGAAAAAAGTGATAATTCTGCAAGATATGTTACATGGGGATTTCTGGAAAGGTTAGATTATTGCTCAAAAAAACCCCCAAAAAATCTCCTGCACTGAAAATGAGAAAAAATTACCACTCATTCAAACTTTTCTATGACCAATTCAAAGAAACTGCTGAAGACATTTAGCTACCTTCCAGAAGTGCTTTTTTTCCCTTGAAGTGCACTCGTCTCTGAATTGTCACAAGGAAAAGCCATCCACGGGATTCTCAGAATTTTGCCATAATACTTGTTTTCCAAAATATCTGTGAGATATCTATTTTAGAGCTAGTAAATTTTTTAAAATCTATTTACAGACAACTTTGATGAAATGTTTTTATTAGGTAAAGAAAAACTCAGCTTTTCTGTTCTATGTTGTCCTTTAATTTTCCAGCAGTTTAGACAACTATGCCCAATAAAAGATGGATGAAAGGTGAAAATGACATGTTAAATTATTGGCCTGAAGTCTAGATGTGTGATTTTCTCCCATTTTTATATTTTTTCCTGGAACCTCAGTTGTTTTCTGGTTTTTAGATTCCAAGATTTAACATAATTTCCATGTTTTTCCGTGTTTTGACTTACATTTTCTTATTTTCTGGTCAAAGGAGGAAAAATTATTCTACTGGTTAAAACATAAAACGAACAAAAAAAATTCTAAAGATAAATCATCAGTGCTCAGCCCCAGATATATAATAAAAGTTTGATATAAATGTTTGATATTTCTGTGCATAATGAATATTTCCAAACAGTGCTATCTTTCCTGCTTTTTCTTCCTAAGGAAAGATATGGTGCACTTTGGCCAGAAAACTAAAGCCCTCCTCTCAAAGTTTTCTTTTAAAATTATGTGGTGGCACAAACACTCTGTTTCTGAAATAAGTGGTTTTCAAACTATAGCCTAGGGTCCCTGGGGAAATCTCTCAGACTGCAAGTGATCCCTAGAAGGTAACTAATAAAAATATGCCAACTGAAAGCTTACATTCACTAACCTGACACCTGTATCCTCAATGGAAAGATATCTAGGGTGTGCTTCTTGTAAACAAAATCCACATCTAGGCAAGCTTAATTGTTTGTAAACAAATTTACAGCATGAAACACATTTATCACTTATTTTACAATATAATCACATAACTATCCATATATAGAGCACATTAGCAAGAAAACACAGAACAAATAAACATGCTGTAAATGAAAACTACATTAAACTTTTGGTTAAGAGTGGAGTGAGCCTCACTGATCAATGCTTAAAACACTGATATATGGAGGTAATGAATTCAAAGACAACCTTTGCAGAATACCTTGCCTAATTAAGTGCAAATCTTAATGTCATTTGACCAATATCTGGTTATGTGTAAATAAAAAGTTTGGATTGGGAAGAGAGAATCCATATCCAGGAATTAATCTGATTATGGTTTCATAAATTAAAGCCACATGACAATAATTCTAAATTGTAAAAAGAAAATTAATCCATTTTGTAGCCAGTACTACAAAGATGTTCACGGTGTACCCTCTGCATTGCAGTATTTACAATGCCTCCAGAAGTTCATCTGAGTCCCTCCAGAAACTCTGTGTTAAAAATTGACTGAATCTTAGTCACAGATGACTTAACTTTTGTCATCCCTTGGCATGGATCTGTTACCACAGAGACAATCAATTTGTCTGAATCAATGCAGTCTGAACAATGGAGTAAATGGAAAACTCTTCACAGCAAGAAATATTCAATTTCATTCCTGAGCGAAGACAACTCAGATTGTCTATTCTGTCTGCCAAGCAAGACAATTCCATTGTTCGGGTTTTAACAGGCATTGTGGCAAAGGACATGAAAACTCTTTTTTTTCCCAGCAATGCTAGGGCACAGCACTCTGAATCATAAATCTCAATAACTCTTTTACATTAGGTCTTGTCAAACTTGGAACATAATATTTGCCATCATGGCTTGGTCACATCTCTTCACTCCTATTGTCAGAAACCATGTATCCATATTTTGATATTTCTGTGCAAGCCAGTTGAAAGAACAGAGTGTAAGATATTAATAATGTTGAGTAAAAAAACAATAATCATTTTCTTTACAATCACTTGGGGATCTTAGGCCTGCTCAATGTTCTTCCTCCATAAATAAAAACCAACAAAAAAACCCAAAAAACCAAACAAAAAACAAAAACAAAAACAAAAACCCCACTCTGTTTTTCAGCTTCTTTCCCCTTCTAATTTTGTCTTTTCATCTATTTCTGAATGAAAATGTAGTTAGGTAAGCCACTATTTGCTCCATGTTTAAACACAATCAAGTAACAATATTACTTATGAGTAATAAAAGAATACATATCAATAAGCAAGGATTGCATATTTCTCAATAAGCATGAGTTTCACTATTTATAAAATTCACAACAGTCATCCATTTTTTATCAATAACTCAAAGTATTAGACTATAAATCTATCATTCTTCAGCAGTGAACATTTTTTTCAATTACCAAGTCAATGGATGAAATAATATTGCTTTAGAGTATTAAAGAAAATTGATGTGAAAACCCTTTTGGTCTGTGTTGCTTAGATATTGCAAAAAGCTTTACATGCTAAAAACACACAGATTTTTTTGTTTTTTGAAAGCACTGAAATTTCCTTAGAATGTAACTGTACCAGTTAAACTCCATTCCACAGTTTTGGTTCAGTTTGCCTTATCTTTGAAGACAGATTTTCCTATATAAAGGCTACTACAAGTCTCAAGTGATTATGCAGGTGTCTAAAATATATTTTGGTGGCTTTAATGTTTTGAAAGATACTACAGTGATCCCAATATATTTTAACTAATGGGAGCTTTATGGTACAATATTCACCATGGTTATTAAAAGCATAAAGTACTGAAAGACGTGAACTTTACCAGAGAAATGTTTTTGTGGGGAGTAAATCTTTTACTTTTGAAAAACAAATATTTCTTTAATCGCATATTACAGACAGTTTAACCACAGATTTCTGAACAGCACATCTGTTCCTAAGTCCGCTGTGACGCATCATGTGGTGACATGTCCCATCTATTTATGTCAATTAGGCCACTTTACATCAGTAAAACACCATGCCAAAGAGAAGAGGGAACTTTTATAATAAAGAGGAATGTATACATAACTGGGAATATGCATGTTTGTATGCATTTGCCAAAAAGAAAAAAGAAAGGTCCTGGATCCCGTTCTGATTTCAGTGGCAGTTTTGGCCTGTCAGGCTCAGGATATGGAATCATGGAGGAAAAACATGTATGTGTGTGGTATGAAAGCAAGGGCCTTACTCTATTTTTTAATAGAAGTGCAGCAAGTAAAATATCTACATATGGAAATGTATTGATGTCTTCCTGTCTACACTTAATACTACTGTCCCATTATATGTCTGATTTTGATATCCAAACTCTTCTAGTTTTCCTAAGGGAACAGCAGTTTCTGAGATGATTTTAAACGTGATCTGGTGTTACTTGTTTCCTATTTGAGATACTGGATTTTTAAGTGTCTGGTATTTCTGATTTCTTGGAATGTTTTCAAACAGTTTCTGGCTCAAAATCAAAAACCCTGGCCTAAAAATATCATATTCTTTTAAATTCAGTCAGCAGTATTGACTGCTAGTATCATTGAAAATTTTTAACAACGTGATGGTTTGTTCATTGAAAGCCAGACAATACAGAAAAGAGAAATTAAAGTCAGCTAGGCCTGTATAATATTAACTATGCAGTGCTCAAAAATAAAAATCAATTATACAAATCTACAGTAGGTAAGAAATTTCTAAACCTATAAATGAGTGATAAAGAAAAGAGGAAAAGGCTTACAGCCTCTTAAAAATTCACCATTCGGTGTTTTGTACATGGCTTAAATAACAAGTTGAAATGCTGTTTTCAGGTAGACATGACAGAGTAGCTCAAAAGTGAAGTAGCAAGGGGCTTTGCTGATACATGCTCTATTCTTCCTTCCAAACTCAAATAACTTTCTCATACATTCAAGTGAAAGACAGTTTAAGCTTTATTGTAAAGCGACATACCTAGAAGCAGACAACCAAGCTGTATAAAAATGTAATACAACAAAACTTTTGCATATTTGAGATTAAGCTCCAGAACATCTACTTACTATTCTACTTTCTATAATTATGTGTGTTTACCTACAAAATGATCTTACTGCAAACACACTTAGCTCTTGCAGAGTTCATGAGCAAACTTTGCAATTGTGCATGAAGTAATTTAAGAACATAAATTCTGCCATTTAAGATTCTAAAAGTAAAAAAAAAAAACATTTTGAGTTTACATCAAAGCTTGCCAACACAAACAAAATTGACATTGGCAAATTCCCTCTCTTCTATTCCATGGACTTCACTTGCTGAAGAATGGTACCTTTTGACACTCACTTACTTCATTGCAATATGACGATAAAATGCTACTTTTCTGGTAGCAAGATGCAGGTACTTGGTGCAAAGCAGGTGTGAGATTACTTGCATTACAGTAGGAATGCATTTCCAGATATGCAACTTTTTTCTTCTTAAAGTATAAATTAATTTGTTAAAGTAAAATATAAAGCTTTATTATAGTACTTTCTTGAGAGGTACCAACATACTAAGTTCAAATTCAAGCTTAAGTAAATCTTTCAGTTTATAATGTACCTATAAGTCAGCAACTAGTGTTGTATTTGGAGCTTCTCAAATTTTTCTCAATTTCTGTCACAAACAGTTTGACAGATCTCAAAAGAAAATCTTCTACTCTCATGTCCTAACTTCTCAAGCTGTCTTTTTAATTATTTTATTTTCCAAATTTTAAAGAGGTGTAAAGCTGGCCTTTGTAATTATGAAGACAATAATAAAGGATCCATTTCGAGCCATAATTACAAGGATTTGTAGTATACCATAAAAAAGACAAAAGCTAAATATTCACTTTGGAATTTTAAGGCTTGACATCTATGCTACAACTGAGACTCAATTATTTCTGCTTTTACCAAAAAATCCTCTAGCTTTGTTTAATATTCTTCAGCCTTTTCTTCTTTCTTCTGCAAGCTATGTTAAATGAAGCCAGGTGAGTTAGCAGTGGCCTGTCTGAATATATTATCAATGACTTTTGAAAGATTTATTTCCTAAAGAATAATCTAAGCCATACCAAAATTTGCCACATGTCATTTGAAAGGTTCTTCTGTGAAACAATGACATGGATCTAAGGCACTTCAGACGTGACAGACAATCCACATTTGCTCATGGAACTGAGAAAAAAAATAAACAAACCCCAGTTATAGAGCACAGCCATTCAACGCACAGGCTTTGGTGGCAATAATGAATGCAGCTAACCTGTCATCTATCAGAGAGAGACCCATCCATCTGGGGATATTCTGAACAATATCTCGAATAGCAAACATGCAATTATTGTGCAGCAAGAATCATTCTTCCAGGAACTGAAATTCAACAAGTCCTACAAAGTGAAAATTAGGTCTAACAAATAAGAATGAGTATTACATGAGTACAACATGAGCACGGATGTAAACAACTCATTGGATAAGTTTATTGGTAGTTTACTATCAAACTAGCAGAATATATTCAGAATCATTCCAATAGTTCTCTGTTCTGGGTGCAGTCTGTTTTTCATTAGGGACATAGATGATGAAATAGAGAGCATACTTGTTCAATTTACAAAAAATACCATGCAGGGACAACCCACAAGCATTTGGCCAGGCAGGATTTGAATTCAAAGTTGTCTCCACAGAAGTGGGTTTTAAAAAACAGGATTCAGTTCAATGAGAGTACCAATGATACCTCTAAGCTGGAATAATCAGCTGAATAAATGTTCAATAATAAACAACTAGCTAGTTAGTGACCAGGAGGGGTTTTAGAGGGACTATTCACTGAATGTGAAACACCAGTACTATATCCATTGTGATAAAGTTATTATCTAAATTCTATTAAAAAAATAATGTCTTTTAGAAATTTAATCGACTTCACTAAACTTAAGAATTAGTAACCAGAAAGAAGAGCCTCAGTGTGGAGTTCAGCTTGAAGCACCAGCAGAAAAGCTCTAGAAGAATGGTAAGTAGAAAACACCATACATTGACAAAGATATACCTAAAGAGCAAAAGGCATAGGAGAGACATAAGAAATATCTCCAAATAAAAATGTGTCCATCAGAAAAAGGAAAGAAATTAGTTTCCATGTTCATTGGTAATAAAAGGTAGTAGATATAATTTAACAGAGAACATATGACAGCACAAAAAAACCCCCAACAAACAAAAAACAACAACAACAACAATAAAACTCAAAGAGATGGGAAGAGTGAGCACAGGCAAAGCCAGTTCTGGAATATTGCAGTATCTCCATCAGAAAATAATATTTACTTGGGTAATCCATCTTGCCTTACGGAGGGATTACTGACTAGACAAGGACTCATGCTCTGGTCAGAGGGTTCTGTTCACTTTCAAAATATTGCCAAATATCCCCAATATCCCCAAAATTGCTGAAATCTTGTGAATAATGCTAAATTGCAAATATCGTATTCATAACGGTGGAAATAATCATTAAAAGAAATCTCACAGCAACTTTCTTACTGCAGGCCAAAATCTAGCAATAATATCTTTCAAGTTTTTTTATGATAAAAAAAATCCACTCAGAATTTTAGTCTAACCAAGGCTGCTGGTGCATTAATTGTACAAGTGAAAGATGGATAGGGGATCAGTTGTAACTCCCTACCAGAAGTACAATACAGTTTTTAAACAAGTGCGCTGTGTAGAACTTATTTCTTCAAGCCCTCAGTGGTTGCATCTGAGCATGATCAAGTAGCAACCAGGATCCAAATTCTATTTTCCACCTGCCTCAGCTATGTTTAAGATGGAAAGGGATTACATTGTGATTCTTCAATAGTTTTGAAAAGTCTAACTCAAATTATTAACTCTATTTGCAAGAGGACACCAACAAACAGGGTAATACAGACTGATGATTGGAAATGCATCATGTAAACAAGAATGAATGGATACATCATAGGTAAAGATACACAAATTAAATGCTTTTATCAAAATGTGACAATATTAACCTGTTTTCAAAGACAAAAGAAATACACCCTTGATACTGCTTTCTCTTTTGTAATATTTTTTTTGCCATTTTTTCTTCAGTAACACTCAGAACAACTGTAAACATGTTTTCTCTTTCTCTTCAAAGCATTGTGTCACCAAACTGAAAATCCACAGCTAATGTATTTTTAGCCCCACCTATAATTTAATAAATATTCTTATGCACACAATGATTGAGAAAACTGTGAAGTGAAACACATGCTGAAAATGTCCTGTATCTGTGTTTTCAATTACTATTTATTTGATTTTTGCTAAACCTTACTAGTGTTTAATACAAATTAACATTTAAAAAGTTCTAAGTATTTTTTCCATTACAATTTGATATTTTATAGATTTCAGAATCGCCCTTGACATTTATAGTCAGAATCTCACTTACTTTTTTATGTAGAAGTTACATTCAAAATAGTCTATGGTCATGCAATTGATGTGTTTTATCTAACCGTGGTGGCTAAGCAGTCAAACCCGGATTTGCTTAGATAATAGATCAAAAGCTCTAGGGGATGTTGCATGCTATTGGAGCAAGCCAAGAAATGTTGGTTGGACACTCAGTAAATATTTAAACCACAAAACCTGGATGGGTTAAATGTTTCTCCCTTCAGGCCTGTTTTTGCTGCTAAACTGAAAGATGAAAATAAAAACCAGCAATAATAACAGTCAGGAATCCTATTCAGTGTCATTCAATAATCCCCCTAAGGAAGAAATAATAAAGACTGATCATCTTCTATATGTTGTTACTACACTGTTCTAAGTAACCAAGTATCAGTGGAAAAACAGAGCTTCCAAATCATTCCCCCAAAATCACTGTGTTTAGAGGTGTTTTTAAAGAAATCAAGGCTATGAAAGAAAAACAATTTGATCAAAAATCTTTCAGAAGTAAGATAGATAAAGAAGTAAAATTAAAAACTTCTGACTATATGTTTAACTTTTTTGGTTATTTTCATTAATTGTGCACAATAAGAAAACTTTTACCATTACTATTTAAAATTTATTTAGTACTTAATTCCTGACATCATCATAGCAGTGTGGCTCCTACTGACCTGGAAACTGAAAGTGCACTTAAGGAAAGATCCTTCCTCAATGGAGACTGCTCCACCTAAGCCAGAGTTAATCACAGGCTCCACTGAGCAACATATAGAGCCCAAAATGCATTAAACTCTAAGATAATTTGTCTACTTAATTTCTTTGCACAACTAACAACTGTTGTTATCATGCTTTTGATCAAAACCAGTGAGCAAGGATATGTGGGAACAGACATCCCAGGAATGAAGTGAAGGTTACTCTAAAACATTATCTTAATTAATCTCAATTTTCTCTAATGGGGCATTAAAATCTCACTTTATTCTTGGTGACATTTTACATGGTGAATAATTGAAGGTTCAGATTTCTTCTCTGAATTTTGCAGAATTTTTATCATTGTAAAATGCCCATAAAAATTAGGCAGAATATTTTTCCAGATAAAGTTATTGTTTATCATTGATATGTTGATAAACATATCAATAATCATTTTCAGAGAATTTTGAAGTATGTAACATCTTGGGGATAGTCTGCATTGTGTGCATTATCACGAGAACGTAATCAGACAGAAATCACATTTTAATATGACACTTCCCAAAGCAGCTGTAACTAATCCAAGATAAGCTAGAGATGCATCAGTACTTCTAATTTTAAATAAGTCATCATCTTGTTTATACATAGCACTTTATATCTCTATAAACTGCACCTTCTTTTATATATGTCTCACACATATGCATAATGTGCTAACTTAACATTGCTGTGGGAGTAATAATTTGGGTGATAAGTTTCTGACTTGTGCTCTTAAGTTCTCAACAAATCTCATGACTAATGTTGCATTAACATATTATTTGCACAAAATTCCTTTGTTCTTAAAAACTCTGGTGAGTAATTGCACATAAAATGGAAAAGCATTCTGTGCCTTTTCAGTGTGTGTAATATTAAAATGTTAAAAAAGAGATAAATCCAGCAAGGAAGAAAAAAACCCAAACAAGTTGCTTGACTGCAAATTGATATAAATGCATGGAGTAATTTGTTTCAATATAAAATGTAGGATTCAAATGTTATAATATGCATCCACATGACATTCTGCTGAATGCTTTCTGAAATGGCTGCACACTGGAATAAACATGATTAATTTCAACCCAGCGAATAACCTTTCCAGAAAGTTATAAGGGCTTGAAAATTGCTGTTTGGAAAGAATATACCTTCTGAGCCATAGCAGTAGACTACTTCATCTAAAGTTACTGAGTTTTATTCAGATCAGTCTAGAGCTACAAAGAAAGGACTTATTCTGATTGCTTTTTAAACAATAGTTATTTCAGGTTTTTTAATGAAGCAATGAATGAAACAAGCAAAAAAAATTATAAAATTCTAAATCACTCCTTGGGTAGTTATTTGAAATAGTTTGGGGGCTCAAGCAATTAAGTTGCCAACTTCCTGAAAAAAACTTCCAAATCAATAGAAAAATATTATTTTCCAACAGTCAAAGTCTTTTCTTCACTGTATTGATCTTGCCAGAGCTGTCAGTTCAGAATAAAAAGATCCTAAAAGATAATTACAAGAATATCTTCATGTCTTTATATGTTTGATCTTAGGTTTAGATCTCTGCCAATGCAGATCTCATACTTCAAACTTCTTTTATCGTGAGAAGTTCCACACTGAAACATTCGTGATTCAATACTAGACCCAGTTATAGGCTTTCCGACTGTTTTTGCACTTTCACCCGAATCTCTTTACTTCTTAACCAAGTACCAACACAGATGGGAATTCTGAACACAAATGCTCTTCACTTAAGAAAGAAAGCATAAGCAGGCCCATAGACTCATCACATCATCATCACTATATAATAGATTTTTCAGGAAATTACTTCCCCTTGCCGAATCCTGAGTAACTCCATCATAACACTTTATGTTCCACAGATGTCAGGTGTGGTGCTTTTTCTCCCAGAGCTTTTGAAAAACAAAGTTCTCCTAGTTTCATCACTGTTAAATGCTAGATGAGCCTTCTGGATTTCTCACTATGAAGTTGTAAACTTCTCTATTGACAAAGCAAAAGTAAGGAGAGTTTCACGTGAGGGATAAAAAAAGGAGAAATAAAGAAAGGCAGGCTATAGCATTCTGAAATCATCTTCAGCTTCCTATCAGACCTAGTAGATCGTGTTCATATGATGAATAACTCAACTGAGTAAACAAAGCTATTCTAAAGGCTTCATGTTTACATTTTTGTTTCAATAGATTTTCTCTGAAGCAGGAACCCTTTTTTGAAAGTCTTCAGGAGACGAAATCAATGTTGTTTGTGGCAAAGTATCTTGAAGCGAAAGGTTATGTTGAAGTCTGTGTCTTAAAAGTAAGTACGTGCTTACATGGATTACAAATGAAACATATCTATGCCCTTGCTTAAAGGCAAGTATGTGCATAAACACTTCTGAATCGATAATTTTATGATTGCTCATTGTCTAGAATAATTGCTCTTTCAGAGTGTAAGATTCTTATGTAATTCCCATTTGCTTCATTGTGAGTCTTTTATTAGCTTCAAAGAAAGTTGGAAAGAATTTCATATTTGCGAGAGTTAGATGCTACCACTTCCCTCATCACTTAACACTCAATGTATGCTAGAAGAGTGTTCTTAATGAGGAGAGGAGGTAAGGTGAAGGGGGAGAAGGAGCAAAAAACCCATTAGTTTCCCTGTTAAATCCATGCTTGGGCTTTTATGAAAGGACTCGAAGAAATTGTAATGCAATAGTATCCGGTCCTCACAGCTATTTACTCAACAGCCAGTGACAAGTTCTGATGATGTAATGCTTCTAGCATGTACATTGTTACTTAAGTGAGTTGCTAATTAATACCATGCTGAAAGAGCTTTGCTTGGGTGTCAAGATACTCAGAGTTGGTCTCTGCAGCTTAGGGAATGTTTCTGCTTCAGCTCCCTCTGCTCTTACTGTGCACAGTGTTCTCTAAGCAAGTTTTTTTCTCATCTTCAGGGTTGCGTTGTTTGGGTTGCCCCCCTCGGTTGCCTCAGGGCCCTTAATTGCTACACAGACAGCACATTACAAACGCTGATCCCAAATGATTCTAGCAAAATGAAATTTCTTGTGTGTCCTAGCAGATTATCATTAACTTATTGACACCAGAAAATCATTCTGGCAGTAGTTTTCTGGTACGGGATCTGGACTGTAAGAAAAGATTTTAAATGGAATGGAAAAGCCATTTGAGAATGATCCTCTTAAAATATCTGTGAGAAAGCATGATGTACACATCATATGCTCTAGGGATGCATGTGAGGTTTGGGTTTTTTTACATGCAGCTGGTTTTCAGTATTTGGTGTGGAAAGCAGCTGTAGTCATTAACTCATATGCTAGGAATAAAATACATGTCCAGAGTCTGCAATGAGCTTGCTAGATATATTGGACAAGGCCTTCAAGTTTAGTGATGTTTAAAGAGGTCTAATACCTACACACAGGTCCTATTTTCAATTGAAACAGTAGAAGTTAAACACTTACCTAAGAACTAATCATACAAATGCTTTCAAGAAACTAGTCCTTAGCAGCCTCTTACATTAGTAACTCTTAATTTTCTAGTGATCCTTCCTGATAGGAGACAATAAATATTAATATTTTGAGAAATGGAACTGGAAATAGAATATATAATGTGTATAAATAGAATCTTTTCTTTCTTTCCAGAAAGAATGATTATTCTCTGAAGTGATGTAAAACAAACTGCGATGCTCAGGCTGATTATTTAGAAACCAGAGACAGGTATATTTATAGCTGCCTGCTTTAGGTAGAAGACTTATAAACTTCAGCAAGCATTTTATTTATTTAAATAAAGATAAAACAATCAAGAGCAGGCATTGAATTACACACATACTTCTCATTGCTGAAGTCACTGACCAGAGTTAATATGAAATAAGCCCTTATTAAAATGTATTCACAGAGTTAGAGCTGTCTCTGTCTGGGACTATCTGCTCTCATAGGTAAATAAACACATCAGCATGCCTGCATCAGGGCCACACTTCCGTGCCAAGGGCTGGCACTACATCACACGTTACAAAACAAAGCTTCCAGCAAACACACAAACTTTGTTCACAGATCAGCTCCAGACAGTAATACACCTAACTCACTCATTGAATTAATAATTAGATGAGATCTATTTGTAATGCTGGAATTTCATTCAGGATGTCTGTCTTTTTTGGACAGTTCAAAGGAACTAACTAAAACTCTATCTTTTTCAGCTTAATTCCTATTCTCTTCCAAAATTACCTAGACCTGGGGCACATTTCAGCTAATTACTAGGAATTGCAATATTTCACTATAACTACTTAAACATGATTGCAAATGACCCAGTCATCCCATATATTGGGAGAGAGATAACTGTCCCTAAAAGAGATTAGTGTAGGTTTACTGAAAGCCAGCTTCTCTGAGAGAGCTATGAAATATTCTCAAATGCTGACTGGATTTTTTATTGGAAGTACAGCACAACACCCTGAATGCCATGCCAATAAAATGGTAATAGAAAAGCTGCTTCATACAGTTAATCTATACAGTTAACCTACGAAGGTTGTGAAGGTTAATTTAAGGCAATAAGGTACGTCAGCTACTAAAATCCATGTTCTATTTATTGCATTTTTTAGATAAAATTTGTGTTGTATGTTAATTCATGAGCAATAGAGAGTGAAGGGTGAAACTGGGACTGATAGAAGTCCTTAGTCAAAATGCTTGAATGTCTTAATTGTTTACAAAGAGTGCGATTAATATGATTTCAGTGAAAAAGTACATTTGTGTCCCTAGCCATATTTCTTGTTTACAAATACTATAATCTACTAGGGGTTTTTTTGGCAATATTACTCCTAGACTCTCTTCAGAGGGCGTTAAATGTATTAACAATAGGTCCACTCTTCAGAGCAATAACTAAGTGGTAGAATATCTGAATTAAAGCCCATATGTCATTGCATCGTGTTTTAACTATGTTGCTGTAAGGATGATTTTTTAAATTCAAGTTCAACAGGCACTCTGTATAATTATATCTTGGCAAAAGCTGCAGGTAAGTTCTTTGTGTTACACATAATAATGACTCAATCAGTGAATGAAAGCATAAGGAAGACTTAGATGAAATTTTCTTATGTTCAAGTTTTCAAAACTAGAAGATACCAAGTGGGTAGATGCCAAGTGGAAGCTGGAAGGAGTACAGAATTGTCATTAAGGGCATTAATGATTTTCAGTACACATGGATACATTTTTATCACCAAACCCTCTAGTAGATGATTGGTCCTTCCTCTGAACAGCAATATAGATATCCTGGTACATTACAAGGATTTTCCTCCATGTCAATTCAATGCTTTTCATTTAATAACCTAAAACAACTAGAAGAAGATGACATCAAGGTTGGACTCAATGATATCAGAGGTCTTTTCCAACCTAATTTGTCTAGTTCTATGATAATATTAGGTCACCCACAATGAGTATCTAAATCTGACTTCAAAGAGTTGAGACACAAATGCAATATTTTCATTAGTAAACTAAATATGGACCCAGGTCAAATTCTCTAGCACTGAGAGCATGCTTCAAAACTCAGCCTGAGTCCAAATACTTTCCTATGTTTTGTAAATGTGTATGTCTTTCCTCTCAAAAGACATATCCTCACTTCTCTTTGGGAATAACCTCTAGACAATTCTATTCCAAATATTTTGCCAGGACAGTATCTAAAAAGGTCCTATCAACTGTTAGGAAAAGGATGCTGGAGCCCATGACCTGGCTACAGAGGAGCTACATCTATAAAAATAGTACAGCCTTTTAGTAGCATATACCCTTTGGTGGAGAAGATGCATATAACACTTCTATGGTTTACATGGTATGTAACAATATAAAAGCAATCATAGTGGTATGTTAGTGATAGATTAGACACAGGAGTTATGGAAGTTTCTACCTCCTCTTCAGGATGCACAGGAAGCACAAGGTATCCGAAGTGTTACAAAAAGTGAATTACTACTCTCCTTGGGGAAAACGTGTGCACTTGGGGCGAACTACCTTGCTTTTCAGGCTTTATTAAACATGTTGAAATGTCCTCTATTGCCTGTAGTGGGACTTGGCACATATGCAGATGTCTACATATAGACACCTGAGTTTGTGTCAATTTAATTTAATCCAACACCTAATCATTACGAGGATTATCTGGTTTGTGCCTAAGACATCAGACATGAGGCCACCCTTCACAAAGTAAGGACAAACAGAATGACACACAATCCAGTTGCTGTTTCATGGCTTTCTTAATGAAGTGAATGCTCTGCTTTTTCCAGCTCTTCATATCCAACTGGACAGGTCTGGGTATGAAAACAATCTGCACTCATTAAACACAAAATATACTTTTCTCAAGAAAATATCTGTATTTTTTCAACTATCATTAAATTTCTACCTTTGGCTTAGTTTCTAAGGGGATTTTTCTTAAATTAATATTTACTTGAAAACTATATGTATGTCTATAAAATACATAATATATATAATATGGCAGGAAGCAAGACTGATGAAATTAGGCAATATATTCAGAGGTTGTAAACGACCATAACTTTACTGACTTTTGCAATTTCTTTAAATTGTAGAAGTGCTGTGTTTGACCCTGTTTTCCTAAATCGGAGTGCTAAACAGCATAAGCACAAGATCCTTGGTGGCATAATGCACCATGCCCATCTAAACCTGATGGAGTACACAGTTTTAGTCCAGCATTTTTATGTAGTTAAACATTTTCACATATCTGGCTGGATAAAGTGATCAAGAAAATAAGCAGTAAAAGCCATTGACAGTCTTCCAGTCTAAAAGATGCAAGTTTTTGCTATTGATGATTATTCCCTGAATGGGAATAGAATGACAATGAAAGGCATCTAGTTATGTAGTGATAACAGCACACAGCTTGCATAAGACCTTGTGTACAGTTGGCAGCACACAGCAAGGTTATTGTTCATAATAGAGACTGATTATTAAATGGTGCCATAAATTAGAGAAGATCCTGAATGGAAAAACGCAGACAATGGCATAGACTGAAGCCACCATATCAACTCAGTTTAGAAGGGGATTTGCCAGATGAGTGAAGAAGACAAACAGTGGTTTCAAATGGCACAACGATTTGTTCTCCCTGCATATATAAATGTGAAAAGTAGAGGCAGTCTGCAGTACTCTAAAATCAGCTAATTCCCAAACCAGATCAGCTGAGAGAATAGTAAAAGTTCTAATTGTTTCAAATATCATACAGACCATCTTTAAGGAAAGGTGGACTATCAATGAAGACCTTATCGAATAGAAGGATCGGACAGGTTTTTAATGCTCCATTTTAAGACAGTGCTCCTTGATTCACTGATGAAGTGCTTTCTGTTTTATTGGCTGTTAATTCTACTGTTACAGGTGAAAAGCCTTCCACTAGGATGTGCAAACATAAGTAAGAAAGATCTACAAAGAGTCTTATTTTGGTTTTGAAATTTAGCAAATAATACTGAAAATTCTAGACTTGAAATTTACTAAACTCTCAGAGTACTTCCACGCACGACTTACACTTGTGTTAGGATGACAATAAATGCACAAAGCTAAGGCTTTTATCA
Source organism: Atrichornis clamosus (assembly GCA_013400975.1). Taxonomy (NCBI): domain Eukaryota; kingdom Metazoa; phylum Chordata; class Aves; order Passeriformes; family Menuridae; genus Atrichornis; species Atrichornis clamosus. The sequence continues at coordinate 61,311 of WBMZ01013127.1, read as the reverse complement.
TAACATTCCTGAGTAATTCCAAGTGGCATTACATGCTCAGTCTTTGATAGATGTATGCCAGCTTTGGGAAGCTTTTGTCCCTGTCCTATCTGCTTCTCAAATCTTTTTGATTCCAGTTCCCTCCACCAGAATTATATGCAACTGACCTATAAGCCACAAAAGCCTTTCTGTGTGTCTGTGGCATGAAAAGAATCTTTTTAATGAGACAGATTTCAAAAAGATGGTATTTTGGGGGAAGGGAAGGGAGCTGGAAAACATTTATCAGTCACACACTGGATAGAGTGTAGAGCATTGTCTTTTGGGACCCATCAAACTCCTTTCCATGGAAAATGGGAAATCTTTCCATGAAGTAAAACAAGCGGGAACATATTTGTATAGAGTAATACAAGATTTGCCAACATATTCTTCTGAAGACAGGAAACACTTGGTAGATCACCCATTTGGGAAATTTTCTGCCTGAACTACTCTGCTGCTGCATCAAGCAAGGAAGTGGCAGAAATTTGTGTCTCTCTCAATCATGTACTTTTGCCACACCTGCCATGGAAAATTAAACAAGCAAATCCATTGAAAAGAATCAGCTTCATTTCTTTATAGCAACAATGGCATCTAAGGTATTAAAAAAGTGAAAGAAGGTATTTTATGCTTGAAAATATAAACAACTTTTAAAAGAATTAATTGGAAAAAAATCTTTAAAAATTTTTAGCAAAACTCTCAATCATTATTAGCTACTTAGAAGTAAAAAGGATTTAATATATTTTCAGATAGATTAAATATAGAAGAAGGATGAATTGAAAGGAAACCTTTCACTACCATGACACTTTTCGGGTCCTTGAAATTGCTGGGTGGGCAATATGACACTCAATCAAATGTCACTAGCAAGAGGTGCCTGGCCTCGTACCAGCATGTAAAACTAGTCAGGCTTTGGAGAACAGCATAATACACTGGGAGTCAGGAAATGTAGTTCTAGTCTTTAGTGCACTGCTTTCCTCCTGTGTCACACTGTATTGTGAACATATTGCTAATAATTTATTCTGCAGAACTATCTGATTTATCTTAATCTCAAAGTTGTGTGTCCCCCAAGAAAACTAGGTAGTATTACTGATATTCTCAGGTATGATTATTAAAATACTTTAGTGAAGTATACCTGCTAGATATTTTTTAAAGTATCACAAAGTAACAGGTGGGAAATTTTGAGGAAATTCCAATTTATGAACACCAAGCAATTTTTCACAAAGTCACTGATCCTTCTTTTTTTTTTCCTTCTTTTTTCCTTCCTTTTTTTTTCCTTTTTTTTTTTTTTCCTTCTTTTTTCCTTCCTTTTTTTTTCCTTTTTTTTTTTTTTCCTTCTTTTTTCCTTCCTTTTTTTTCCCTTTCTTTTTACTTCCTGTTGTGTCTTTCCACCCTAAGCACAAACATACAACTGAATTGACTCTTTAAAAAATAAATCACAAATTATTTGGGTTTTTAATTCTTGAAATTATTGATTCTGTGTGGTACGTTTCCTGCAGATATGATGAGCAGCACAAAAACATTGTCTTCTGTCAGCTGAAGAAAAGAAGAAATAATAGGGAAAATACCCAAACAGTTCTTCTAAAGATTGTTGAAGGTATGGGCTAAGTATATTAGAAAACATAGAAACATGAAATCATGGAATGGTTTGGATTGGGAGGGACGTAAAAGATCATCCAGTTCCAACCCCCACTGCCATGGGCAGGGATACCTTCCACCAGCTCAGGTTGCTCAAAGCCCCATGCAAAAGTTTAAGCAGACATAATAATTATTTCTCTTACTGAGGATGCTGAGCATGTTTACAAACGTGGTATGAGAATTACGGTTTGCTAGACGTGTTGGGTTTGGGTTTTTTAGATTATTTTATGTCCATAATAATAAAAAACCATTTTAAGACAATTAAAAGATAAACCAGAACTTTTTAAAAAAAGTTCCTAATGAACTGCAACTCTGGATTAATTCTTCATTCCATGTATGCAGAGAGAGTTCTAATAAAAAAATGACAGTATCCACATCATACATCAGATTCTTAAACACATTTTTTTTAATTGCAGTATTTTTTTATTACATGGTCAAAACTGTGAACAGTTCACTGTATAAATATCCCTCACATAAAGGTATTTAAGAATGAAATTTGTGCCAATATTATTATCCCTCTGTATAGACAATTTGTATGAGGGTGTAGATATACAAAAACAATTGATTATTTAGGATTATGTCAGCATTCATCACTGTACCGTATTAGTCTAAGACCAAAGAAATACTTAAACCCAACCTAAGAACTGATAATACAGTATAAGTGGCTTTGGACACTTACACCTTTGTAGATAAGGGTGAATTTCATGCACAAGTATAAATATAAATTGATTTTGCCACACAATCATTTAAAATGTATAATAAATCTCAAGAGAGTACAGAAAAAAGAACAACTGCTGTGGTTTACGAAAGGAACATATCAGTCTTTACCAGCAATACAGAATAAGAGGCAGAGGCATTCTCTAAGGAAACAGATGGTATAAAAATTCCAGAAACAGGCAAATGAAATTACATAACTTAAAGGATTCCTTCCTGTCATCCATCCACAAATAAGAAAAAGTGTTTTGAAATAAAAACCTGGTTTAGCTTTGGGTTTTGGTTTATATAAAAGCATATAGACAGGCATGCAAGCAATCACTAGGTAAGGATTTATGATTAACTGTATATAGAGTAGCAAGTCTCACAGAAGGCACTTAAATAAACAAGTTTAAAATACATATTTCTTAAAACTTTTCTTCCCTACACTAACTCTTTAGTCATAGTCAAAGAAATACATAAACCACTGTGAAAAACTGGTAAAATTTTTGTAAAATTGTCCAGTGTTGGGCATTGAATCATAATATTTGTTATACCTTTTAACCTTAGCCACAGCACGTGAAAAGGCAGAGTAGATTCATGAGGGGAGATCTTTATAACAGTCCTTTCATTCCTTTTATGGAATGAATAAGATTTCAATGATGTTTTAGTGTATATTTCATTATTATAAAAGGGCAAGAGGCAAAGTTTCATGGTTTGATTGTCCTCTCCAATCAAAATGTTCGCTAACTGAGATGAAGTGAATTCTGCTAACACTGCTCACCTTTGTTCAAGGGACAATGAAACGACTACAGATGACTGTATTCCTTATTAAGCCCAATAGTGTAAGCAATACAGACTTTACACTTGGTGTCTAAACAGGGGTGAATTCCACCTGCAGGCAACTTTGGCCTTTTGTACTAGCAATTATATTTTTATCAAATATGAGTTTTTCAGATGAACTAAATCCCATCTCGAATCTTCACCCAGGAAAACCAGCACTGCTGTGCCTTGTTCAGAATTTTTCTATTCCAGAGCTGGCATCCAGGTGTGTACTTGAAAAACATGTATGATTTTACATTTACAATAAGCATAACACAATTTAAAAGCATAGACGCCACAGAGCTTAATTTAGAAACTGCTGCTTTTATTAAATTTAGCTACTTTTCCCCTGCAGCTTTATATCAATATTGACTTCAAAGTGCTAGTAGCTTTCCTTAAATCGAATTACTTTCTCCTGTAATTTGGAAAGTAATGAGGCAGCTACTAAATGAAGCTGTTGACAAGACAAGAACAGAAGCTATTAAAAATTACATGGCAAACTGTGAGTCATAAACAATGATGGTTAGTGTTCGAGGGTGGTTTCTGAATAAAATTGCACAAAGCCTGCAAAATAAACAATTCTTCTAAGTCATCTCTTCTGTGCATTTAAGACATATTAATTCTACCTGATAAATATATTTATCTTCTGTTTCAAACAGATTCTATAATGATGCCCTGCTTATTGTGTCTGAGTATCTTCCAGTTCGAAAGAATTGCTCACTCAAATAGTAATAATTTGAGCATACTCTCCGTTGATCTTGAGCTTTAATTTTGTCTTGCTTGTTGGTTGGTAATTTAATGCAGAAATTGACTTCAGCTTTGCAAGTGGTAATTAGATTGTAGTATAGCAATCCAATATGATAAAACTTTTTTTAAAGTAGCTCATGATCAATTGAATCTTGGACATATAACTTTATAGAAAGTTATTAAAAGTCTTCAAGATAGGAATAGATGCAGATATGAATAATGAATGATAGAAGAGAAATTCCTTCTTGGTAGTCTTTGGATGTCTCCCTTTCCAAATGGTGCAGAAAACAGGTTTGATTTCGTGTTATCTGTTATGGTTTCAAGACCAAATGCCTACATCACATTTTTGCCAGCAAGGAAGTTTCTGTCAGTTCCCAGTTCTATTTCACATCGTATATCGATAACGAGAAAATTGCTGAAAAACTTCATGTACACATTGGAAGCAGAACATTCTAGATAGCACCTAGGTAGATGACTTCAACCTTGTTTCCATCAGAGAGTGCATCTTCAGAGCATAGGTAATTCACTTCAGAGTACACAGAAAGACTCCAAGTGGAGATGTAAGGCAAATTCACACCAAAACCAACCCTCCTCTGTACTCTGTCACTAATATAGGTATGCCCTTTGTGCGCATTCCTCAGTATTCCTGAATTTATCATAATACATTGTCTAAACAATTCATTCTGGTTCTGGAAAGCCAGCATTCTTCTACAATCAACTCTATAAAGAAGTGTGAAAAAGAGGTCTTAGAGATTAAGAATAAATATTTGTCCTTTTTGCATGGATAGAGAAGATATCTATTGTGGTCAAGAACTACCGTCTCCTGGGCAGGAATTTTGTTTTTGTGAAATCCTTGTGCCTTCTATTTGGGTGGCCAGAACACAGTAGGCACCAATGGAGAATGTGCCTCACAAGAAGCAGGGCAAAACCAGCAGTTTTGTTGCCAAAAAGCTTTAGTGCAACACACCACCTCTCCTGTCCTGAGTGACCAGCATAACTGACAGAGCCCAAAGTCATGGACCAAAAAAAAAAACCCATCAATGGACATTTTATGTACAATTATGGACACTCTACAGACATTTCACAATGATCCATAGACTAAAGGAATGATATCTGTGCATATACCAAAGGATGGGAAGGGGGATGGTGGTTAACAAGGATGTATTGGATAGCACGGGACCTGAGCAGCATGTAAACAGCTTGGGATAAGTGATGGAGAATGTGCTGGGTTTGGCCGGCAAAGCGTTAAATTTCTTCACAGTAGCTTCTGTGGGCTTACATTTTGGATTTCTGATTAAAAGAGTGCTGATAACACAGTGATGTTTAGTTACTGCTGAGCAGGTCTAACACAGGATCAAGGCTCTTTCTGCTTCTCAGTCTGCCCCTCTGTGAGTAGGCTGGGCTTGCACAGAAAGCTGGGAAAGAACACAACAGGGACAACTGAGCCAAAGGTATAGTCCATGTCATATGACATCACACTCAGCAATAAAAACTGGAGGAAGGAGGAGTAAGCAGGGGGGGGCATTCAGACTTTTGGTGTTTTCCTTCCCAAGTTACATCTCAAGTTATATGGGACAGAGCATTGCTTCCCTGGAAATGACTGAACACCTGCCTACCCATGGGAAGTGGTGAATGAAGTCTTTTGCTTTGCTTGTGTGGCTTTTGCTGTCCTTATTAAAATGCATTTACCTCAATCCTCAAGTTGTCTCACTTTTGGTCTTCTGATTCTGTCTCTTATTCCACTGGAGGGGGTTGGTTAGTGGGGGGCTGTGTGGGGCTTAGCTGCCTGCTGAGGTTAAACACAACATATACAAAACAAAAATAAATTACAAAAATCAAAGTAAAATAAAAGTGTATTTAGATTTGCTTACTCTTTATTCGTGTTCTCATCAAAATTTAAATTCACAAAGAACCCCCAGTGCTCAATGGCAGTGAATGTTGAGTTAATCACTCAGTTGCCCAAGTATGGATTCAAATAGCTCACTTTCGACATTTCCTCCAGAAAATATAAGATTCTGTACCTTTAGAGTTTAAATGGATGCCAGTGTCTAGCTTAAAGGAAAGAATCAACATCTCATCTGGTGCTTTTCCATTAACTAATGCTAACTCACCACCAAAACCTCACAACTGCCCACATCCCAAGCATTCACATCACTGTTTAAAGGCCAAATTTAAACATGTGACTGCCACCTTGGACCACTCAAAAATATTTGAACTACATGCAGTAACTGCTGTACTATTAACTAACTCTGAAGACCTTGTCCGTTAAATAAGAAACCTGTTCATGACTTCTAAAAAGACTTATATCACAAAGAGGTCTTACTAGCAGGTATTGCATGCTTGGCATTTGTCTCTAAAAGTTCTCTGAAACAGCCACTGAACACAGCAGTCAGTAATTATGCTTCTTGTTTGCTAGGCTGCAAGGAGACTTACTAATGAAAAATGGTTCTTAATTACATGTTTCATGGGTGATAGCCAACCCTTCTATAACTAAACAATGTTTGTGACAATATTATTGACTCTTCTATCCAAAAGATCATGTTAAATGCTTAGTGTACAGCCCCATGTCTGTAAAAGGGTATGGATCTGACAGGTATTTCAAAGATCTTTCTGGAAGCACAAAGCAATAGAGCTGTACACAACTGGGTACCCGTTCAATGGACGCTCTCCAGCCTTTAATCTATGTAGGGATAAAGTACCAAAGAGGGGAAAAGAAAAACTGGTAGTAAGGAGTCTAATCTTTCTCCCAGTTACTTCACCTCTTCAGTGTCGTTTGATAGCTGGTTCTATTTATTTACTGAAGTTTCATCATTATTAGAGGGAATTTTAAGGACCAGAACACAAATAATTTTTTCATTAACTTTACTAAGAAGAAAAACGCTACATTCAGTGAGAACTCAACAAGAATTTAAAAAACTCCACCTCTTCTGCTAGCTGAACATGACATTGACAGTAACTGGTTCTGCTGAAGAACAGCCTGATTGAATACTGAACAATTTTACATTCCAATAAGTAGCTGCATCTCTCATGGCATTCTGCAAAACCTGACTTTTGTCATATGCATCCTCCCTATTTTTTAGTAAGTCATATAAGGCTACAGTGTAGATAGAACAAAGGAGAGAGAAAGGAAGGAAATAAGTGTACCTTTATATATTTTCTTAGTCTTGCATGAAATACAGGTAAATATTAATAACATAGTTGGTTCAGTTTCAGAACAAAAAGACTTTTCAAGGGAGTTTGTTGAAAAATGACATCCTGCAGAAGTCACAGCAGATAGAATGGGAAAAGTCAATCTCCAAAAGAAATGCACTTATTTTTACTGATTAATCTTTATTAAGAACATCCTCCTGGCAGAAAAAAAAATAATTCATCTTTTAAATGGATGTATTTGGAAACTGCTGCAACTACTCATCAGCTTGTTGCCTTTTTGTGGTCCTGCATCTTACCACAGCCTGTAAGGCACAGATGAGATCCTTTTGTAGACAGCTTCAAGATCATTGCACCCATATTCAGACCATAGAGGATGAAAGCTGGCAAGGCACAAGAAGATTTGCAGCTGCACTGTCACCATGCCCAACAAGGAGTCACACAGCAGGGCTGGTCCCCAGCTCCCCATAGCCCTGACCTGCTTGGCATTGAGCCCCGCGGAGCCAGGCTCATCCACAGCCCACATCCCGGCCTGCCCTGGGCCCATCACCACCACCAGCGAGGTGTCTGGTGCCTGGGGCTGTCCCTCTGCCCACAGCTGCCCTCTCCTAGCTGGGTTTTCAGGCCCTGCCCTGCCACCTCAGGGAGACCCCACTGCCCTCAGTCCCCTGGGTCAAGGGACCTTCTGGCTCACAGAGTGGCCCACAGTCTGAGAGTGCAGATGTCCATGAACTCCAGCTGGTCTGACAGAAGGGACTGGTGGTGAATACCAGTGGAAGCTTTTGAGCCACCAAATATCTTCAAGTGACACGTCTGATGGACATACTTATCCCTGCCCAAGCTTCTTTAAAGGTGTTGCTTTCAAAAGTTATTGAAGGCAATTTGAATTATGGCAGATTCAGAAATCTCAATCCCAGATAAGTGTGAGAGAATTACATTAAGATATTAGTAATTCAAATATATCAAGATAGATGTATTATTGTTCTAGCCCACAAAATTTTGCCCTGACAAGTTCCAATCAAATCTTTTGAATTCAAAGCTTTTCTTTTTTTTTAATAGCAAGTAGTAGTTTATACAGGCCCTGTCCATTTCTTTTTCTCCTGTATAAAATTTAAGGGGTTTAAAGAGCTTATTGTAAAGGCAACCATATTTTTTTCCCCTCTCAATCATTATTAGAGATTCATCTTACCACATTGACAATTTTGCCTACATTCAAATATGCCTATTTGCTTTTACCTTTCATATTAATACATCTGCTTTTGCTGTGTATACAAACATTGTAGCATTGATTTTATTTTTACTGAGCCTGGCAACGACAAAATCAAAATTATATTGGATTGCTTATACATCCAAATAAAAAGGAAACACTGCCTGTGGGGATAGAAGTAATCATATGCAATTTAAACTATTCCTTCAGGACCTTTCAAATATTGAGGATGTTAATAATACGTGGATAAAAGACTGTGTGAATGATGGTATTTTAGAAAAAAGCAAATATTGGCATGGTAATATAGTCTGCAATGGGAAAGGAAATACATAAATTATATTTCAAAATTGATCATGGGCTCCTACTTGTTTATCAAGAAGGACAATTTTTGGTTTTGCCCCTTGAAGGTGATGGTGTGCTGCATACATTGTTTTCCATTGCATGTCTCTGTCAAATGATGGAACACTGGCACAGGTTGTCCTTGGAGGTTGCAGAACCTCCATCCTTGGAAATATTCAAAAGCTGTCTGGACATGATCCTGGGCAACTGTCTCTAGATGGCCCTGCTTGAGCAAGGAATCAGATGGCCTCCAGAGATTCCTTCCCAGCTCAGCCATTGTGTGATTCTGTGAAATGTGATGCTAATAGCGCTTACACGAATTATAGTATTCCATGTACAAAGTTATAACTGAAATTTGAAAACCATCTCAGCAGATGATAGTTAAATATTTTTCCAGTGTTCAAATGGTTTGATTTCAAAGTAGCAAATGCCAGGGCAATTGTTAGCACATTTTACTTTCTGTCTGATTAGAAAATGGCTCTGCTTATCCATTCCAAAGGAATGCAACAATTGTCACACATATTTTAATATCGAATTAATTCTGCCAGTCTATAAAAGGTGTATTTTTTTTTCTCTTTTTCTCTTATTCTCTTCCTTTCCCCACCCCTTAATATTTTCTGGAGATCTATAAAAATATATAAATATATATATATTTATGTATACTGGTTTGCTATTACTAATTGTAAAAATTGTACAAACAAAAAAGGCTGATGGAAAAAAACAGGAAAAACCATGACTATAACATTGTTTCATAATGTAATTTAAATACATTCATGATTTAGTGTAGTTATTTTTTCCCAGAATTATGTACTAAAATGGTTAGGTTTTCAAAATGCCTCTGATCTCCTCTAGTGCCTTCTACAAGGGACAGATTTCCAAAGGACTAGGTGCATTAGGTATAGTTTTATTCTGATTTTATGTACTTACCTGTAGTTTTTAACCCTGTAGTCCAGAAATCAGATTTTTTTAGAAAATTTGTCCTTAATTGTGTAAGTTATGTACCAACAAACACATATGGGTACCTATTTAATAAAACCCCACAATTGTTGGTTCATTCAGGTTCTCTTAGCAGCCTCTGTATCATTAGATTTTTGTCTTGATTCATAGAAAACAAGATGTGTGTATATTTTGTCCTCTGAGTGTTCCTGAAACAATGCTAAGGAGAAGTTTGGCTTCTGCAATGCCATACATATTCCTAGGATGTAATCAATATTCCATCAAATAAGCAAAGAATAAATCCTCACAACAAATGTAAAGAGGTTCTTGTTCAGGCCCCCTAAATAGAAAAAAACCTCAGAGCACTCCCATGGGGCATTTTGAGACCAGGCAAAATATCACCTAGAACTGCCTCACCCTGACACACGTCTGTCTATAAAAACAAGCACTTATTAATTTGTATGAGACCATTCTAAGCACCTGGCTTTTTACATTACCCATTATTTTTACTGCGTTTAGGTTAAATTCTGGCTCTGTGTTCAGCTTGCATAAATAGGTTGTGTGCTGGGGGCTCTGCAGGAGTTGCCAAAAGAACTTCTCTCTCAGTCAAAGAAAATTAATTACAGTAAAATTACTTCATTACAGTAAAATTACTACAAAACTAGAGTTTCTGTCCCATCCATGCAGCAAATCCAATTCTCTTCTGCTTTATTTTCCGAAACCTTTATGCTGGAAGAGATATGCTCCGTTGTATAACCAAGTATTTATGAAACATTTATTTCAATTTTTTTTTAATACCATCAATTTAAAGAGAGTTTTGGTTGCTTCCTGTGTTACCATTTTGTTTTGTTGACCAGGAAATGAGCCTGGGAACTCACGCATGCTCTGTTGTGGAAGTTTACGGAGGTGAAAGACTATGAAACCAATTTAGATGTATTTTTAAGAAGCTATGACCATGGGGTTTTTCTGTTTGTTTTTGAAAAATGTAGCTTTAGCATTCTAGACTATACCATCAGCTCATGTAAACTAGCAAATTTCGCTTGAAGTCAAGATCGCTGGCCTGATCAACAACAACTGAAAATCTGGCTTGAGCTTTAAAAAACCACTGTGAAAAAATGTTTGGTTTATTTTTCTTGAGTAATATTGTTTGCCAAAGTGGAAAATGAAGCAAAAGCTTCAGGGCTAGAAGAGTTTCAGCTATGCATCTCAAGGCAGCTGGAACAATGGGCCATTACAGGCAGTTGTTTCTTCCACATGACAGTAAACTTAGCAGATTCTTTTTTTTACTAAATCTGTGTCCTTTACACCAATAAACCCTGTTCATTATGCCAGGGCATTTATGCCCTGGTAGAAAGAGATCAAGGGAGCTGTCAGCGGTGTCAGGCACAGAGATTTGTCTGAAAGCCAAAAGAACTGTAAATTCATCTCCAAACTTGGCGTGCCAAATTTGAGACCAGCCCACGTAAGAGAAGGCAGGGAATGCCAAGCTCGAGGTTTATCTTGCGCAGAAAGGCCTCTTGCAATGAGACCATTCCCCTGTCTGTTTCATTCCCGTGGCTGAAGTAAATTCTACCTTGCTTGGAAGAAGATCCTCCTGTCTTCGTGTCCTATGGTTATTCACAGAAGCAGAGTACAAAGATTAGTTGTCTTGCTGTGTAAAAAAGTTGGCATACAGGGATATACCTAGCTGGATCACAGCATAGCACCCAAAAAAGACATATGGGGATTAAACCGTTGAGAAAATGTGTGCAGTGGAGAGAAAGGAGTGAGATCTGAGAAGACTAAGCCTCCTTATGGAATTATAAACACTTGTACTCCGGTTGTTTGAAGCAAAATGAGAGCCAGTCAATTTATATGATAGAGAAGCAAATTATACACTGCCAAATATTTTGAATAATCTGTAAAATTATTTGTTAGTATTTTGTTCTCTGAAATAATCTCCCATTGTTTTGAATGGTCTATAATTCATGCCACTTCCTCAAACATTTCTAACCCAAAGTGCTTCAGTTCCTCTGTTCCACATAGAGTTGTTCTGGTGAAATCAGATAAGAATATTTTTTTAAATCAGTTCATTCATCACACTCAAATTCTTTGCTTAGCTTATGGATCTAATGTAGAAAAATATTTGCTTTTTACAGAGTTTTATCTTATCTCATGGTACTGCTACACTTCCCACTTTTACCTTGTCTTCTGAGTTGTGCCTTTAGCTGATGTAAATAGGCTTGAATCGACTGACACGATGCTTTAAGTTTGAAGATGTCTGCCAGTAATTACAAGACTGAGTAACAGCCATCTGAAATAGCCAAACTGGTCATCACTTTCGTCCGACTGCTCCATTTTGTAAATGACATGTTCTGAGGTGGGTCTTTTGGGCTCCTGACAGTGGAAAACTGGGGCACTCTTTAGAGCTAGATGAAGGTCACAGACATACATCCAGCTTGAAGAGTCATACAATGAGACAGAAAGAGGTTTTTTAGGCAAAATAATATGAAAATATGAATGTATGTATGTGTGTGTGTATATATATATATATACATATGTATATATATATAACATCAAGAATGGTGTTAGTGTCTGTAGACTGCCCCCACCTAAAGAATGAAAAGCATCAACTAATCCCTACTAATCCATGCATTAAACTTCCTGATCCTGCAGCCACTGGTTGAGCAGATTAATTGCATACTAGTAAGAAGCACTAGAGGCAAGGCATAAAGAGGATTCTTCCTGTCAATAGATCAACACTGCCTCCCTTAAAACTCTTGCAGAGAAGCTTAATGAATTATGGCCTCAATGAGCAGACAGTGAGGTAGATTAAAAAATGGATGAATAGTGGCAGCCAGAGAGTTATAATCAGTGGCACAAAGTCTAGTTGGAGGCCAGTGTGCTCCAGGCATCTGTACTGGGTCCAAGCCTGCTTAACATCTTCATTAATGATCTGGATGAAGAGGGACAGCATATTCTCAGCTGGTTTGCTGATGACACAAACTGGGGAAGTGGCTGAAGTGCCAGGTCATAATTCATCCAGCCTAAACAGGACAAAAAATGGGCTGATTGTGATTCCATGAAGTTCAACAAGGTCGAGTGCAAAGTCCTACAACTCTGTGCACCAATATATACTGGGGGACACCCAGGTGGAAAGCAGCTTTGGAGAACATGAGGGTTCTGGTGGACACCAAGTTGGACATGAATCAGCAATGTGCCCTGGTAGCAATAAAAGCCAGTGGTGTTCTTCTGGGCTGCAGCAGGAGGAGTATTGCCAGCAGGTCAAGAGAGGTGATCCTGTCCCTCTCTCAGCCCTGGTGAGGCAACACCCAGAGTGATGAGGCCAGTTCAGGACTACGCATTATAGAAAAGAAATACACATACTAGAGAGTCCAACAAGAGGCCACACAGATGATTAAGGTGCTGGAGCAGCTCTCCAATGACTAAAGGCTGAGAGAGCTGTTCAGCCTGGAGAAGAGAAGGCTCAGAAGGATCTTTTCAATGGCTATAAATACCTGAAGGGGGGATTGAGCCAGGCTCTTTTCAGTGGCACAGAGGTTCCCTCTGAACATCAGGAATATTTTTACTGTGAGGATGACTGAGCACTGGCACAGGGTGCCCAGGGAGCTTGTGGAGTCTCCATCCTTGGAGATATTAAAAAACTGTCTGGCCATGGTTCTGGGCAACAGTTATAGGTGGCCCTCTTTGAGCAGGGTGGTTGAAACACATGACCTCAAGAAGTACCTTCCCACCTCAGCCAGTCCATGATTCTGTGATCATGCTACACTTGAATGTCCCAGTGAAGTTGATTAGCTACCTTTCTGTAAAGGTCCCTTCACATTAAAGCACCTAGTATCAACACCAGACATAATTCAGAACAGGCAATGCTGACCCTTTTTCCACTAGAAACATTTGAAACACTGACATACCAAAATGTTATGATGATGTATAATTTTTTAACAACTGAATTATTATTATAATTAGGAAAATAAAAGCTATCCTTATTCCAGTTTTTGAGGAGCATCACAGACATTAGAGTGATTATTCTGTCAAATGACTTACATCAGTTTAAATAAAAAGATAAGGCAACATCTCATTTATCAAATTTGTAGCATTATATTGAGCAATAAAGAGCTTGATTGCTTCATAATACAGTTTGCTAAATTTCCTAGTGCACAAAAACTGTCTGTTGTCATTATTACTACAGTGCTGAAGTTGCCTTTGTTATCATGATTCCTTGTACATGCTCGTGGTATGGCAGGACCCCTTCCCTCCCTCTCTCCCTTCCTCTCCCCGTGTTTTCAAATGAACATTTCCAGTGACAGAGCCCCGCAAGGAGTCTGCCATCCCTCTCGCCCTGCTGTGCAGAGAGCAGTATCACCACAGACATCCTCTCAAGATTTTCTCTTCCTTTGAAACTTCCACCTTTGACTAGGAAGGAAAAGAGGCATTTATGCTCTTGCTGAGACACAAAGCAGCTGGGTTAGGTGGGAGGAGAGGCACTGCCTCTATTTCAGTCACTTCTGTCACTAGGCATGACTTATGAGAGCTGGGTAGCAACTTCAACTGTGCAGATACGTTTTGTAACTCCAGGGTCAACCCCCGAAGTTTTACTGAATAACAAGTCTTTCACTAACACATACCAGTTAGTCAGTAGGTTGAAAGATGCTATTTCCTTTACATTTTGGCTTTTGGGAGACACAAACTGCATTCCCCATGAGCAGATTACTTTCCTTGCACTGTGAGGATAACTCACATGTTATTAGAACTTTTACAACTTTTGCCAATGCGTATTCTCCGGATTTTCACTCCTAACTGCTGCTTAGAAATACATATGTCAGGAGAGTATTTCTGACCAAACTGGCAAATACACGGTGAACTAAAGATTGGAAGGAACAAGCAAAGGGAAGAATTTTGAGTTGAACAGACTACAGGAATATAGGTTCAGTTTTAAGTTCTTGTAAATAATTTAAAATAAAATTATGGATGGGCACTTTTATATCTATAAATTTAAATAATTAAATATCTAACTCTAGATATTAAGAAAAACTTGATGATTGTTCAGTTTAGAAGAGATAAAGATGTATTTGCTAGCTAATCTAAGTCATTGGGAAACCTATTATGGCAAAATTATAAAACAAACGACCCTCCATCCTGTCTTCTGCTTAGGGAATACTTTTCTGAATAATTTGACCTTCCTGATTCATCACCTCAAGACTCTTAGAACACCTCAAGAAGTCTTAGAACCTCTTAAAGGTACAAGTTCCACAGTAGGCTGTACTTCATTAGAGAATACTAAGAGTTGTAGCTCTGTAATATAAGCATTTTCAAGGCATATATTTCTGAAATACAATGAGTAATATGTCTTATTTCATCTTACCGCTATCACTAAATGACTTCAGACCCACATTTTTAAAAATTAATTGCAAATCAGTTTCTTCTGCCAGTCTTACAATAAAGGCAAATGTAACTCAAGTGGACACCCACTTAAGTGTTTTATTAGCAGAAATAATAAAGCTCAGCAGAAAGAGTTTGGGTGCTTGTGAATGAACCTTAAAATTTGCATCAGATTTTTGTGTATCAGTATACCTCAGCAAGTTCTTATCCCCCTACCAGTCAAGTTCTCATTCTCAGCCCCCCATGACCTCAATATTTGCCTAATTTTACAAACCAGAGAAAAACAATGAACTTTGAAATATTATTTAAAGGTTATTTGGTTTGAGACAGTAAACAGACAGTTTTAAAGTATTGAGATCAATCTTTAGTAAGATTTATTCTTTATTTTGTAGTAGCATCTACAGTTCTACTCATGGATCATGTGATACAGGCACGGAAGTTCATGTCCTAATATATCAAAGTGGCCTGCTTTCCTAAAGAGGCATTTCCCATATTCTCTGATATCTCAGCTATTCTAGCTTTTACTCGAAAATTTGTTTCACCTTTCTTGTTAAATTCCTCTGTCCATGCTTTTGACTAATGTTAAATAAGAAGCTGAGTTGGAATCTCAGCCTTCTCAGGAATCATAGACTGCAATTTTTATAGTAGTGGGTCTTAGTTGCTGTTTAGGTGCCCTACTGATGTGAGATAAGAGCTGAATGTCTTCTGGGAGACTGTGCTAGAAATGCTGGTTTTCCTCAAGTATATTTAGATGTTTTGATTGGACTGTACTTTTCCAGGAATTGTAATGAAAGCTACAAATTGAATTGAAGCTTCAGCAGAAAAGAAGTCCTAAATCTAAGAACAATACGTGTATTGTGTAGTAGATGCAACAGTGCATCCCAGTCAAGGTGTGATTTCCTTATTTCTAGCACAAATTTTTATATATTATTAAACAATAAAAAGATAGAAAGTAATTGCCTTGTAACTTTTCAAAAACTGCTTTAAAACGCTGCAAAACTGCTGGAGCAGAAGTGTACAAATATAAATCCTTTTAACCTTAGTGCCAAGCAAAAACAAATCACAGGATCTGCACAATCTGCACACCATTGAACATATTTGGTATAACCTGCATAAACCCTCAATCACTGGCAGAAGGGCATGTCTTTATTAATAAGCCAAACCTACCCGTCTAGCTATTCCTTTTATTTAAAAAGGCAAACTAATCTACTTTACCCTACAATTCTTACTGGATAAGAGAGAGGGGCTCAGAGCATCACAAAATTATTCCTTGGCTCAGTTTTAGAGCTGTGCTGGCATAGGACTATCACCTCCAGTACAGTAAGCACTAAATCAATTCATACAATACACTTCTTTGTGTACTGAACTGAGCTAAATCCAAAATCCGAGACTAAGTCCTTTTGCATAAAATGATTGCTCTGTTTCTGTGTTCAGCACAGCCTGCAGCCCCAGAGGTCTTGGAGTTGTTCTGACACAATGAAAGAAATACTTATTCAGAGGACACAATCTTTCAGTAGGAAAGAAACCATCCACCACCAACACGAAACAGATGGATTTCAACAGATAAATAAGGAATGAAGACTGAACAGACTACAGGGAGATTTATTTAGCAACTGTTTCCAATTTATCTTTGGGATGTACAGTAGCAGCACTTCATAAGAAGTCAGAGCCAGCTTGGTATTTACATTGCATATAAACAAGCCTAAGTGAATAATTAAGCCACTGAAGTACTTGTTTTTCAAACTGTAAGTTGTTTGGAAGTCTTACTACCTCCTAGGACTTTTAGTTTCTTGAGGATCCTAAAAATAATTAGTATTACTACAAAGTCTTATGAATTTCTCAGCTTGCAAATATGTGAGCAAATCTTCTAAGATCATATTCTTAATAAAGATATTGTCATAGAAAAT
The DNA here is from genome assembly GCA_013400975.1 of Atrichornis clamosus. NCBI lineage: Eukaryota > Metazoa > Chordata > Aves > Passeriformes > Menuridae > Atrichornis > Atrichornis clamosus. The sequence goes on along the minus strand of WBMZ01013127.1, from coordinate 44,487 downwards.
AATTCATTCAGAAATAACTGCAAACACATCAAATAAAGTTTTTTAAAATGCATAAAGAGACTTTATATTCAAAAAACGTCAAGAAGATTATTGCTAATATTGTTATAATGCTTATGCTTGAAATTAAATTTTGAGATTTAAAAGCCCAAGTTCCTGATATTGGCAACTGAAGTCTTTTGTGTGCCTGCTAAGACAGGGTGTTTTTTGGCCAGCACATCCCAATTCTTAACCAAGAGCTTTGCTGCCAGCCTTCAGACACTAACCCCATTGTTAGCAAAGACAAAATCAATATTGGAACAGAACTGGGGGCAGATACTCAATTAAATAACTGGGGTGATTACTGTAGGAATCAATGTGGATAGTGAGAAATGGGGCATCACAGCTGCCCATTTTGGTTCTATGTTCTTTACTTTCCTCCTTCAGTCTCTTGTATTTTCCCGTGCCTTATTAAATTGAGTTGGCCTGACTGGGAGGCCCTGCCAGCTTCTGAATATTTAATACTCACTTTTTACAAAATGCTATGATGTTTCAATGATGTAGGCATCTCTCTCCTAGCAAACAGGCTAAGATGAACAAGACTTAGCACAGATCATTGAACAGCTGATGGCAAATTTCAGGTGTCACATTATCATCCTATGATAACATGAAGCAAGAATCACATTTTACTATATTTTCACTAGTCATCACAAGGACTTCTGCTTTATTAACAATAATATCAATAATATCAATAATGACCATATATATAAAATATTGCTTCCATCGTTTATTTCTGACAGCACAAACAGGCTAAAGCTAAGACTGATGGCATGGCTTCTTCTCCCATACTCACAATGCAGATTTTTATAAAATCATAGGCAATTTTCTGAGTGTTAAAATATGTTGTCATTTGTATATCCAAAGCTCTGTGAGATGCATATTATATACTGAATGAAACAAAAAATCTTCAGGCTTTTCACTCCTTGTATAATTCCCTGGAGTTCCGCAGATGCTATAAAAACCCTTAAGCCATAGAAGTGCGACAGTACAGTATTTCATACAGTATTTATATACATGTCAGAACAGAATATTGCACTGTATGAATAATCTTTGTAACTTCCAAATATTTATGTTTCTAAATCTTGCCCTTTGTACAACTACAGAAATTGCAGGAAATAAACCTTCCCTTGTGTATTCATAGGAATCTGGGTTATCTGACTTTTAAGCCAAATTCAAAACATACTTCAAAAGCAATTGCCACACAGAAGACACTGTTAATGTGAGCAACCTGGTTACATCTCTGCCATATGAAGTAAAGGGCCGTGCATTTTCCTGAACAAATGTATCAATACATACAAAAAAACCTGATGCTACCTTTCCCCTTTCAAATCCACTGAGAATCCATAGGCAGCTGACACATTCACATAACACTTGAATCTATTTCTTCTGTTAAAAATCTGCACATTTACACATAGGTTATCCCAGCATGCATTTCAGGCTTGGTTCCAAAAACACTTTATGTACAATTTGTAGATCAGACTGGCCCCCTATGCAGAAATCAGACACAAGGAAATCTGTGAACCCTTTAATAAAAATTCCTCGGCATCCACAGTTTGGGAAATGTTACTTAGTTTCCTTAGTTTAGGTCCAGTTAGTACTGTGAGCTGTCTGTGGATATGAGTATGGGTCCCAAGTTCCCTAAAACTAAAGTATCCTTGACAGCTGTACTGTGAGCTGTCTGTGGATATGAGTATGGGTCCCAAGTTCCCTAAAACTAAAGTATCCTTGACAGCTGTACTGTGAGCTGTCTGTGGATATGAGTATGGGTCCCAAGTTCCCTAAAACTAAAGTATCCTTGACAGCTATCAAAATGGTGAGCAAGTGTTAAAAATACTTGTCTGTTTGGGTCTGACTGCTTTCTCCCATACGAACACTTAAGTTACGAAATCAGCTACTTCGGCTGGACAGGATGCAGCACGGCAGAGCAATGCAGCAACTGGTCCTTACTGAACAGATCACCAGGCAAATGGCCTATGCTTGACAAACACTTGATTCTTCTCCAAATAATTCCTATGCACTTCTTTGGAAAAGATTCCTCATGGAGCAAGTCTTAATGGGAAATACCACAAGATATAGGGAAAAGGTTCACATGTACTCTTTGCAGCTTCACATATGTTTTTAAGGGCCTACTGTATTTACTGGGCTTACATTTCTTGGTATTTTAGCCCTTTCAAAAATTACAAATGGCAAATATCAATGTATTAAAGCAGCTTTTTGTTACGTTTAAGTTGTAATAATTCTTATTGGCTACTTCTAGGTCTTCCCTGAGAGACAAGCAAAATATTATGAATAACATTAAGCTTTACTCTCTTATGGATTATCCATCTTTTTATTTTTCAAGTTGAGAACACAATTTTGTAACTGCTCAGTTAACCAAACAATTCTTCAGAATTTAAAAATTTACTTTCTTCTCTGTTTCTTTTCATGAGGCTACAACAAGTCTTCTGATACTGCTAGTTACTCTTTTGGGGTTTTTTGTGAATTAGTTGTGAACATCTGGCCTACAGTTGCTTCTGGTGCAGACAGAAATACTAATGTGTAGCTCCCACTCTAAAACTGTCTGGAAATGTCTACTTACTGGCTTATTACTTACAGTAAATACAGAAGAAAATTTCTCAAAAAGCCAAGGTTAGCTGGAATATTTATTTTAGAACAGGACAGTCATTGCATGCAGAAAAGCAACAGAACTCCAAAAATCTTGGCAGGAGAATACATGAGGAGAAAGAGTTACTTACCTCCCTTTCTTCTTGTCACTGTGTTGATTAGTAGAGCTGTTCACAGCAACCAATCATACATGGAATGTTGGAGGCAGCCCTCTTTCTCCTCCCACCAAGCACAAACTTTACTGTTATGGCCTTGAGGGTCCACCCCTGCCCCCTTACACAGGAACTTTCAGCAAACGTAGGCTGGACTTGACAGATGAGAGAAAGGAGGAAGCAAAAATATGTAGAACAAAAAAAAGCATCAGAAACAAATGAAGGAAAAAGGCAGAAATTTGGTGTGGCAACTGTGCTTCCATGTAGGCCTCTTTCACCCATCTACCCAAAGAAAGGAAGTTGTGGTTATGAGCCAAGGTGTGCCTGCCTTGCTCTTCTCCTCCCCGCCGGCTCTGCACTGCCCCCAGGAAGGGATGCACTCTGCTGCCTGGTGCATGGAGCAGGGAGCTGGCTCACCACCCATGCGCAGCTGCACCCCACAAGCTCCCCACGGGGTTCTGAGGAGACTGCTGGGGATCACAGGGCAGGCAGGAGACGTGGAGAGCTGCTGGATGGCACGGCCAGGTTGCAAGGAAGCATCCCGCCTGTTTGGAAAGGGACACTATTGTTGCAGTAAGAACATTTTGTTTTAATGTAGTTCTGCGTGTCCTTAGTTTCAGGGGTGGCCTTACTGCATTTTATGATCTGATAACCCCAGTTGTAGGTACCGCAAACCTTCCTGTGTTACTGCTTTGGAGCTCTTAAGAAAAAGTGGTGCAAGTCTATCTCAGCCCTTTGACAGACCTGGAGTTTCATCACAGTCAAAGTTTACTTGAGCTTTGGTTTCAATCCTGAAAAACCGTTAATTGCCTGTATTGCAAAATCAATATAAAAGCTTCTTTCAATGGCCGTGAGTTGCACAAAAGGAAACAGTTATACATGAAAGACTCTTTTGTCTCCCTCATCGATTTGACCCCAGTCAAAACTTTAAAAAAATGAGGAGATTTATCCATAAAACTTCTGATGCAATTAGTGGAAGTTTTATGTCTAAACTGCCTTTATAGCTTTTAGCATGTCAGACTATGTCTCCTTGCAATGTTTAAGTCAGAAAACCAACCAAACAAAACAGTACATTTTTCAGTAGCTGTTAGTTTCTTTTCTCTTGAGTCAGGAAAAACAATTAAAAAATAAAAGCTGTCAAAGGTATCCTTACAATGTAAATTAATTTTATTCAAAACAGATTAAAAAAACTAACAAAGCTTGCCTAACTACATGAGGTAGTACATGTAGCAAAAGAGATGGCAGAATATAGCATTCTGAAATATGAAGAATATGAGTAAGTTTACAAGTTGGAGTGACATAAGTTCAACAACAGAAACAAAATACACCAAAAATAAAGTTTAACAGCTTTTTAGTCTTAAAGCACCAGTACACTTTTCATAGAAAGAAACATGGTATCACCACTACATGTTCTTCATATACCATAATATGGTAAAATTAATGCACCAAGCTGTTCACCGTAAATGATTTCTTTAAAATTGTGAAGCAACAAATGACATAATTGTCACTGGGCTTCGTACCACTATACTTCCTGGCCTGCAGGAGTATTTGCCAGGTCATGAGGAACGAGGTTAGCCTTTGTTACCATTTTCTTTGGTTTTTTTGAATGTTTACCCTCATATTAATGTACAGTATGTTGATAACCTGTCCAGCTCAAGGCCATAAGCTTGCAAATTATTATGTACGTGTATAATAATACATTTTTTCTGAAACCTAATTTAGGTAAATTGGAGTCACATTGCGGAAATTAAGCATGTGCATGTGCAGAACTGCATTGCAGAACTGCAGTCCTCTTCCTTAATTTCAGGTTACTGCACTTCTCAATAGAAGATGTTATCAGATCCTTCAAGGTTATATATCTCTGTCTCTCACTCACCCATCCCAAGACAGTGGAATATCTGTGAAGGACTGGGCCATAATGAATTGGTTATTTGAACTAAAGAGCTTAGCAGCATCCAATTAATGTTTTATTAACCTATTTAAGAAATAATAGACATGAATGGCCCAGTCTCCTAAATATGTTTTTTAGAGGAAAACATGCTAACATGACCCAGAGTTTCCTATGTTTTATATTTTCCATTTTATTTCAAAGCAGGTATTTGTACTTATTATGATTAGTGTGAAATTGAGAACAATCTAGCTCTTCATTTATGATTGCATAGCTAATGCTACCGTAAATTATCAAAAAGTGATATATGGTTTTATTTTACTTTAAGGCATGATTTATTTTATCAAAATATTGGAATGACTTCTCTTACGTACATCGAAAATAAAAACTCAGGCCTCCCTATGGTATAGTTTTAAGGTTACTGTTAGTGGCATATATAAAGCACCATATAATAATATATTCAGATGAAGAAAACAAAGAACATTTATGAGCTTTGAATTAACTGTATAGGAGTAACTGCTAAGAAAATATAGCAATATTTAACACAGGATTCAAAGTATTGTTATATATCATTATAGATTTTCAAATGAATTTTTCTCCCATGTTTATTTTTACAGATTTTTTCATTAAGATATATATGTAATTTAAACTTTTTGGTGGAAAGCAGTATACATCTTCTGTACAATAATGTTACAGCTTTATACAAATTTTAGGAAGTACAAGAAATGGTCTGTATTACTCTTTTCCAAGTGCTCTGGTTTCTCTTGCCTGTTTCACGTTTACTTGCTAGATTCAGACAACAGCAAATACTCTGAAGGCCTTGCTTCCTGGAGGATTCTGTAAACTGAAACATAAAAACATTACTTACGTTATTTTTAAGACTGAACACTCCATTAACAACTTTCTTGAATTTTGAATTCTAAGATCCCACAGCACTTTTTGTGACAAGTCATATCTTTAGCTATTAAGATTTCTTTAAACTGCTACAGATAAAAATTACATAAATTTCAGGTTATTTTTTCTTCAAAGCATCTTATTAAGAACAAATTATAACATCAGAAAAAAAAAGTAGCAATCCTTTGTGATGAGGACTTCTGGTTTAAGGAATAAAGCTCTATTGACGCAAAATACTAAACTGTTTTAGGAAAAAGAGAAAGCATACATCTTATGCTCACTATTCTAATAACTATTTGAAGAGAACTTGCACACCCAGGAGATCACTTGTTTGTTAGTTGCTCATATGACGAAGAATAGATTTCTACAGAGACCTAATGTCTAACAAAACCAAAGGGAATGCCTTCTGAATGGATGCATACCTGCCTGCAAAACAAAAGAAACAAAAATACACAACTCCAATGAAATTTTGCTAGAATAAGTATTTTTATCTTATAAGTTGGACTAGCATGTCATATTTAATGTCCCATTGTTTTTACTTTAGCAAACCCTGTCTGAAGCACATGTGGGAAGGAAAGGGAAATGGAGGTGAAAGCAAGGAAGGGCACAAAGGAACAGGTTGGCTGCAATGGCATTAAAATTCATGATCTTCTGCTTCACAGAAAACTTGCATGGGACAGTCTTCCAAACTGCTGACCTTCCAGACCTTACCAAGATGATTTATGTGTAAATATATGTATATTTATATATGTTTATTATATTTACACATAGTATATAATACTATATACTATTAGATATAAAGGAGAGAGAGAGGGAGAGAGAGAGAGAGGAAGAGGGAGAGAGAGATAGGGACAGAGAGAGGAATGGAGAGAGAGGAAGGGAGAGAGACGAGGGGGAAAATAAATAATGATTAAATTCGCAACATTTCCTGGCTGCATGTCTACTCAAGAAGAAGATTTATATGGGGAGGAAAAGTGTCAGTGAGGAAGCACTCTTTCTAAGGGAACTGGATGGTCGTGGGGCAAAGCCAAACAAGTCATCCACTAAGCAAAGAAAAACTGTACTTTACAAGATTCCAGATTGGTTGAAAGGTCTGGGAGAAAGAGAGAAGACATTCCTCTACCCCAAATTAAAGCTAAGACAAAAATACTCTCTATTTCCCTACTTCTGAGGTTGCTACGGAAACTTTTTGAAGTTTTTTCCCCCACAAATTTATTGGAAGGACTATAGTCTGTCTAGGTAACAATCACTTAATCCAGGAAACAATCATTCTTAGCTATTCAGGACAAAAAGAGTGGTACTATTTTTTCTAAGGTGATTTCTCTCTCTTCCTTTAGAACCTGGAGAACTCTTTCAGGGATCAAATTTAATCAGCAACATTTAGCTATGTGTTACCATCATACAATGCACGAATACACTGAAATGAACAGCATACACTACTAATGAACTTTCACAGCATCTCCATGTCTTTCACAAAAACACTATTAACAACAAACTATTTTAAAAAAATGAAATTAAAAATATGTTTCAATGATTGTGAATTTTAAAGTGTGTGAGTATTATTTATGATTCAGGATCATTCGTTCAATACCATGTAAATCACTAATGAACATTTCATCTGTAACCAATGAACCTGCATCACTAATATTGTTTAAAAAATCCCTAAGGTAGTAAAGGCAATTTTCTTATCAAATATTGTGTTAGTTGCTACAGAACCTGCAAAGCAAAGAAGAGGTCTACTTTATTTCATAAGCAGCTTTTCAGAGTAATGTTGTGTGAGCTTAGAGGAGGCAGGCAGCTCCTCTAAGCTCCTCCACTACCACAGCTTCTCCAAAGTCACCACAGCTCTTACTCCAGCTCTGTAAATCACCCATTTCGGCTTGTTTGTTTGGCTTCTAGCACTGCCCCAGGTACAAACAGACACAATACAAGACTGTGAAACTTATGGAGGTGAAGAGTTAAGTGTAATCTTTGAAAATGAGCTCTGTACCTTTCTGAATATATCCCATTTTGGAAGGAAGCAACATACACCTTTCTTTTGTCTACTGGCATAACATCAACGTAACCACCCTGGTTGCGGACCACACCAGCGTGCACTGCTGCCCGGCAGATGCTGGAGATCTAAGAAGGAATGAAGAAAAGATTAGCTTTAAATTTATCCTTTTACTTCATAACTGTTTAGAAGGAAACAAATAAAGACATTTAAACCAAGTTTAGGAAAAAGAAAATAATTATATTTATTGCATGACTGATTTTATTAATCTTACAGTCTTTAAATCAGTTTCATAGGAATTAGGCCAGTTTATAGGAATACAGACATTGCCTCTTCAAATATCACTTCCAGCATGACACCAAAATCAATTATTTCAGGCTATTTCAGTTCAAAGATCAGGAACATGTCTAAATTTTTGAGCCTTTCAAAATGAAAGAATCTATCAGCCTTCTCTTCAACAACAGAGGGGAAATAAAAACCAAACCTTAGCCAGTTACTGTGGATCAGGAGTTTCAGTTTAATCCCCACTCAGAGCCAAACAGGGGAATCATAGAACAGCTAAGGTACTTGCAGCCATGCTTCTATGATGATACTCTACCCTGAAGGTGAGGGATAAACCAGTATTTCCATCTCTATGTCCAAAACCTCAAACAGTAGTGAAATGGTTCATATTCAAAGCGATCATCACAGATTCCTAGCCAGGCATGGATAAATAGTAAAAGCTAATTGGATGATAGGTATAATGTCAGCATCACAGAAGATAGAGGTCTAAAATGAAAATTCTCTGTGAAGTTAACAGCACTTGTATCTGCTTGAAACGTATATTCTCTGGTCACTAATTCCTCTCATGAACCTATGAAGAATAAACAGTATCTGCAGAAGGATTCTGCAGTGACAATCTTGATAGCGTTAATTTAAATAATTGATTTAAACTTGCAGTACTCTATTACTCTTTCAACATTTTAAAAATTGTCAGAAGAATGAAACTTCTTAGATATTCCAGAAGGCAGGTCCTAATCTTCAATACCTAGCACAGCCAAGTGCAGTTCCAGCTACAGTGAATCTACACATAGAGACAAGATCTTTTTGTGGAAGAAGTCTTCAATGCAATAGGTCTCTCCACAAGCAACCTTAAAAAACTTAGCCAATATAAGTATCAATAGGTGGTCAAACAGACCACTACTTAAACAAAAACTGTACTTCTTCCAGTTATAATTGGGATAATTCATATCTGTTACTGTAGCTATTTTGCAATCTCAATGCTATATAAAATCATGAATTTAAAACAGCAATGATTTCCCTACTCTCATTCTAAGCACAGGACTTGCCAGGTTCACTCTTATACAGTTAGTCTTTTAATGTTACAATATTTAAAGGAGTAAAGACCTGAAATTGTTTCTGCAAATAATCTCTTGCAAAGATGCTTCAGAGTTTTAAATTCCACACTGCTGGGTGCAGTTTCTGAACATGCCAGAAAGAACACCATTTATACCCCTCTGTACTTTTTCTCCTCCCAAGGTTGCAAGACTTTTGTTATATCCTGCACACCAATAGATGCCTCATTGTTACGATTATAGCATCCCTCATTTATCCATACTGTGGGAGTAACTAAAGAGCAGACTGATCATGTGCAATTTCAAATACACAGGGGGGAAAAATGGCCTCTGCAATAGAGGATTACAGTCTAAAGAAATAAAGGATGACATTTACAAGCAATTAACTACACTGAAGAACTAGAAGAATACTATTCATTCCTAGTACAATAACACAGCAGTAACTTTGTTTTCAGTCCCCAGTGGTGATAGAAAAAAGGCTAGAGGTACAACTGGGGAAAAGAAAGATGATAGTTTTTCACCTCTGTAATAGCAACCAAAACACTGCGCTCTTTTACATCACGAGATAGGGATCTACCTTCATAATTACATTTGAGGGTAGCTAAGATAGTGGATGTTCCAAAGTTATTTGGAAGTTTCTAATCAAGTAAAAAGGAAAAGTCAAGGAATGGAGATCTTGAGAGAAGATGCTGCCTACTAGTTGGAAACTATTTCCTTCAATGGATGGGATCATTGGGACAACTGGACCAATCAAGTATGGCTAGGCTAAAGCACAGCATCTCAAAGCTGAAAGCAAGACACTTAGAAGGAATATGTGAAAAAGGAGAGATCAGAAGACTGGGGTTGATGAAGCCAGCTAAGGGGCTATTTTCAGACAAAAAATAAACTGATATTTTGATGTCGTATTGCAGATGAGACTAAAGAACAAGTGTGCATACTTTTTGAATACATGAACAATTAACTGAGCATAAACTCAGAACTGTGAACTGGGTTGTAAGAAGATATGAATAGATGCATATAGTTTTATCAATATATACAGAATATAATTTTTTCACAAAGTATTATCTGCCTTTCTCTTTCAAGAACTTCTCATTGTCTTGACAATCTTCACCTAAATGGAATCAGATTCCGGTAGCGCTGCCACAGTATTTCCTATGCTCAGTATTGTGTCATCCAGATCACACTTCCTTGAACTGCTAAGGTGAGCCTCCTGTTGATTTAAACAGAATAGGGTTTCACTGTGTCTATCACAAATTTAGGCATATTATTGGTAGCCTACATTAGCAGTCTTGTGTCATTTTCTGGAAAACTTCATCAGAGATTTGGGGTTGTTTCTTTAATTTTGATGAACAAATTCCAAAAGATATACAAGGCAGTTTTTCAAATCTAGTATAAACATTTAATACAGCATTTTATGTCCCTGCTTTATTACTGTGTTGTGAACACTCTTAAATTTATTAGTATTTTTAACAGGTCATAGGATCTGAATACCAAGTTGCCTAACCATTTTCCTTTGGATACTCAACAAATACCAAATATCTACCACAGCACAGGATTACTCTACAAAGACATTTAAACCACAAGTGTCTTTAACACACCATCACAGGACTACAGAACTATTTAACTGCTTTTTTTACAACATATTTGTTTATATTTTACCATAGCAGAGAATTAGGAATACTTTTGCAGAACTTTTAGGAAATATTTCCATATATGGTTAATGAAAAAGAAATTAGTATGACCAAAGTCCTCAAATGGTATAAAATCATATAACCCCACCAAACTCTTTAGGTACAAGCTATTTGTTGATCTCTAGCCTCTGAAAGAAGGCTCTTTTTTTATTTTAAGAACAGCACAATCAACACTGAAAATGTAGATTGACTAGTGACGGGAGACTGTCTTTGGGAAAATATTACCTACTGTGAAAACTACAGGATAAATATAAACCTTAATCTCTTTAGAAATTCTTCTAAGGCAACTGGAATGTGGTTAAGAACTTCTACTGTGGTTAAGAACTTCTACTGCATATAGTTTTAAGCTGTGTCCATTAAAATAAAATTTTACCAAAAAAATCTGCAAGTGAAAGAACTTTCAACTGATTTAATCTAGTTCCTCCTTCTGTCTCTATTTCTTATTTTGGTACCTTGATATTTCAAGGACTAACAGCAACAACAAAGGACAATCTCTGTGCAGCACAGGTAGGTGCTGCAAGATCATCTCCAAAGGAGATCACACAATCATGTCAGACCTGACATATTTCAGTTCTTCGGAATGTTTGTATTTTATTCACAAATTAGGTCATATTGAAAAGCGCCTTATAAATACAGATATTGTTAAAATACTTGTCAATATGACACAATTCTGAAATTCCAGAAATAAGATTCAAAAAATTTTAGACAAGATGTATTAGGTTGAAAGATGGAACCAGATCTTCAGCACAAGACAGGAGGAAACTTTCTTCCTGGTCTCCCAACAAGAAAAAGCACTGCCTTGAGGAAGCTCTCAGCCGTGGAGCCAGCAGGGACACAAAGCACAAAGGTAGCAAGGTGTTTGGGCCAGATGAAGAATGAGTAAACGTACTTCTGCTTGCTGAGAATGACACATACTACACTTGTTATTCATACTGTAATAGATCTAGTAAAAAAAAAAACCCTAATTGTACCATAAACTCAGAATAAGAGAAATATCTGTTTTAAAGAGCTTGCAATCTACATCAAGACAAGTGAAACAAAATGCAATGAATTTAAAACTAGAATATATAGAGAACAGAGGGATAGGTATTACTTTAAAACTCCCCACAAACCTAAGTTTATAGATGGCTGGCTATATGAACCAGGACTGTGATTTTTCTGCCACAGACAAAGAGAAAATAGCTAGCAGACAGAAAGCATGGAGGATGAAAAAATGGGGTGTTTTGTTTCAACGGAGTTAGGGACAAAGAGGATAAAAGATAAAAAGAATAGGGGGAAAAAAGGGTAAAAATTCTTGGGGCTGATAAACCAGAGAACAATCCATCTCAGGAACAGAGAGGAAAAGAAGTCACCATAGAATATGAAATGAGTTTAAGAATAAGTGTCTGATCAGACCAAAGCCAGAAAAGGAAAGGTTTAACCAGATTCTAAAGAATACTATAGAAATGGTTTTGTAAACATACCTGTTTGCATTAGTGAAATCTATTAATGTTATTTGCTTTTTTTTCCCCTTAATATCTTTGCAAAATCTTTTTCATTGACTCAATACAAGTGGCCTAAGCAGTAGTGCAAACAAATAGTCATGTGAATATATGCATATATCCACATACATATATATGAATTTGCAGGAACATCACAAAGACCCCACCTATTTTGTGGAATCAACCAAGATTATCACAGACTGCAATTCCAAATACATTTGCTGTAACAAGTGGCCAAATGAATTCTCTTTATCTATGAACAAATCTGTCTGTGAATAAGAGGACACACTTATTAAACAGATTATTCTCTATAAATACTACCTGAAGCTAGTTCAGTAATATAATGTAATGCATACAGTACCCGTTTGTATTACTTAAAATATCATTAAAAGCATTTTAGTTTTTAAAAAAATTAAATGTTAGCTAAAAAAGGAATGTTGTAGAAAACCATATAATACTGATACCATCAATGGAAACACCTGTAAAAATACAGGTAGGACACATCATTCTACATTTGAGCTAGATGCCTGCCCCAGGAGCCTTCTGTAGGAAATGGACAGGAATAGACATCTCTATCTGGCAACTGATATCATAGTAAGGTAGACACTGAAAAAGTCATGCTGCTCTGCAGATATCTATTTACGACTGTATTGCATGTACTACAAACTACGAGAAACATAACCCAGAATAGCAATTTCAGTGTAACTATCTACCCTGACAGTATCTGAAGTTGGTAAGAAGACTCACATCTCTGGTTTCTTAAGTGTATTTATGTCCATTTTTTTCCTAAAAGCAGTATGTTTGCACACATTTCTGTACAATGGAACTGAATAAAGAGATAGTACACCTAAAATTAAAGCATACCTCTGTAACACTAATTAAAGTCATCTGGGACTTCTCCTATCTAAGTTAAACACAAGCATGTCTTCTTTCTCCTACAACAAGTCTTTTCTAACTTGCTGGGAAAACTTTGTAGCCTTTAATTGCAACCACAGTACGGAAAGAAAATCATCATTGACTTGTACTGAATCTATTTTCACTGCCCCTCTTACACATGCTAAGGACCCAGTTCACAACTCAGTTATCTTCCTAAACTGGAAATGCTACTCACACTGGTGACACTACTTATGGTCAAGAGTGTTTTCAGGACAAGATACTCAGGTAAGCTAACGGACATTAGTTAGTTTCAAAATAATGATAAGTAAATATTTGCATACTATTTTCATACATTTCAACGTACTGGAAAGTAGTGAAAATCATCATCTGACCCAGCTGGTTGCCATACTATTCCTTATGACATCCATAAGACAATAAAACCATAGAGTTTACTGGCAAAAATGTGAACTGCATTCTCTGCCAAAAAGAAGGGGCATAAAATAGAACTCTCTTTTCATTCTTCCTTCCTGCCTCAGAATTAAACATGTTGAAGAAGAGACAGGGGAAAACGTTCAGTAGGAAACAGAACATATAACCTGACAGAAGTTATGGCTGCATCAGGATCTAACGTGCAAGGGTTTAAATGGGTTTACAAGGCTAATATTGAACAAACCAATGGGAATTTTGATTAAAAAATTGAAAACAGGGATCCAGAGACTACTGAATCCTACAATGAGTCTTCAAATAACTTTCCATATCTTCAGCAGCTGCGTACTGCTGACTTAAATGTGAGTCTCTGAAAAAGAACTTTTGAAAAGATTGTGTGAAAACTCAGCGTATGGAGGAAAACTGTATATGTATATTCTATCTTATTTTATTTACATTATAACTTTTTCATAGGACTTTGTAATTCATTATGTGATGCAATGTAAATCCCTGTACTTACATCGGAATAAATTCGTGTACCAATTACCCGGGCGTAGTGTGGATTTGCCTGCATACAGTTTTGAGGACAATACACCCTGGAAGATCAAAGACAAACCACATACAGTTAGGAGGAGTATCAGAGGATTACTGTATCATGTTCAATGTCAGCATTATTAAGTATAAATCAAGCCAATTATGTGTACATATGGGTTTATAATGATATTAAATAGTTGTCAGTTTTTGAGGTGTTGACCATACAGGTGAAAGCATTGCTGAAGTAAGCTGAGGTTCATAATGAAGTGCTTAGAATCATACTTTAACAAGTCTGCTCTTCTTTCCTTTGGATAAGCAGATCGTGCTCTTGCCCAACACATGTAAGGCAAGTAGAAAAGCCAGTGAGAAGAGAGATTGTTCATTCTTCTATAATTTTTCTGATTCTACAGCATCCTTTACAAAATGTACAGTCAAATACCTTCTCAGAAGAGGCAGATCTTGCTTTGATACTGATGACCTGGTGATGCAAGTCAATTTAGCAACTTATAATGAAGGTGAGCATTAGCATCTGTGGCTAAAATGAAGAACTTTGGAAAGTAGTGAGATTCCTAGCTGATTCTAGGAGATCAGAAAGCTACCGAAACAAAGACTGTCTTTATTAACTGCATTTTGTTAATCTTTTAAGAAAATTTTCTCTGTGATTCATGACTGCCAAAGCTTCAAAATGCATAGGAAAACTATGTGGAAGTTAACAGTAGTAGAGAAGGTGTCAAGCATCTTATTTGCTAGCTGTGGTACGCTGCAAGTAAGAACTGTCAGTCAACTCTAGATCTACTCTGAGCTATTTCTTTTAAAATATGAAGCCACACTACATGGGGCAGCTCTGGGCAAATGTTCTTCTCCAAGATGTTATCCAGGCTGCAATCAACATCTGGCATGCCACATCACTTGGGTATGCTAGTTTTACCATCTGGGTAATAGGAACAGGCTGGTGGAGTCAGGAATGATATTTTTGTTGGAAGGAGGCAAGATGCCGAAGAAGCCTGTTGAAGACCTGCTGATTTATGATTCTGGAGTAAGAGGGAAAAATGAGGTTGAGTAATCAGTGCCATAGCTGATTACTGCTTGTAATTCCCAAGACTACATTTTGAGAATTAAGAGCATGCACAGAATCTTGAATGAATCACTGCTGTTGTGAAGTTCTTCAAGTTGATATATCAGAATTAAGTAATTTTTAACCTTATATTTATTTTTTAATTTTCCTAAAGACAAAACATATTTTTCTTTTAATGAAGCTAGTTTCAGTTTTTAATAATGAAGAAAAAAAAAAAGTACAAGATTGTACCCATCCATTCCTATGTTCCACTCCTTAGCTTACTTCTCCACCTCTTCCATCTAGAAAGCCAGGAGTCATAGCCAAACACCAAATAAGTCCATGGACCCAAGTGCTACATGAAAGGATGTTTTCCTAGCAGTTTTGGCTTTGTACTTGCTTCCTGTATTGGCTGTAGGATTGCTATGAAAGTAATCCTGTGGATATCTCCAGCTTAATTTGTGGTAAGTCATGCTAGAGTGTATTTACCTTTGACTCATCTATGGTTTTAAAAACTGTTACCAAATTCCTTTGTCAAAATATTGCGGTGCAGGCGCCTTTCGAAGAGTTAAAACACAGGCTTCAAAGAAATGGCACAGATATTTAAAGCTGACCTGCAGACTAGACCTTACCATAACCATATATATTTCAATTTTTATTTTTTTTAAATCCAGTTCCTCCAGAACTCCCAAAGAAATCAGTAACTTCTACAAGAAATATCTGAATTTTATCCTTCTATTGTATCTGTTTTACAGGTAAATACACTGAAATAAAGTGTACTTTGCCCAAGGTGCATAGATATAATAATGGACAAGGAAGAACAAAAACGCACTTTTATTCACAGTCGTTAGTCTAATGGTTTCACTAAAATTAGCAACAGGATCATTACCTACCTGACCTTCTACTGAGACCAAAGACTAAAATATCAGTTGACTATTTCTGACTTCATTTTTACAGCTACTGTTGTCACCTTTACCAACAACTTAAGACAACTTAAGATAATGAGTAACTGACAGAAAATATGGCAGCACTTTAAATGAACAAAATTTTATGAATTTTACCTTGGACAGTGTGAGGCTGGTTTTTGAAATGGGCACAGTTGTTCCACTGTAGTTTCACAGGTGATAGCCTGAACTGAAGAAAATAAGACAGAAGCAAATAAATGTGTACTGTTTAGAAAAAAGCATAGAGTAGTACTGAGTTTATAAGAAATAAATACTAACCTGTTACTTTAGAGACAGTGAAGGAATTAGCAGACTGGTATTTTCTGAAAAAGAAATAATAGAAATTGTCAGTAAATAACATATCTCAGTGATTTCCTTTAACTAGAAGAATTTTTATTAGACAATATAGAAATAAACTCAAGGCACTGTCCTCAATCAGTTTTTACTCACTGCACCCCCTTCTCCTCCCTTGTGAATCTATTTATTGCAATCACACATGCAATTTTTACTTCCTGTGAATCTGTCTGAAAAACTGGAATGCGTGTTAAACTCTTTCAAGAATTTGGTAAGAGTATATGTCTGGTAGGAAAAAGTTATGTAATATATTGGTCCCTCAAAATGTAGGATGTGGTTGCTCAGAAGCTTTCATCTACCAGAAGAGATCATCCACTTTCTGATAAGGTTCATTCCTATAAAAAACTCCAACACTGAGAAGAGTTTCTCTGCACAGCCTTTCTGAAACATTTCATTAAATTTACTTTTGGATCTTGCATCTAATCAGCCAGTATCATTAAAAACCCAGCATAACATGGCAGAGTCCTTTTTTATCAGTAATTATATGGTACCCAGACACGTCTGTTTCCTGTTGCTATAACAAGTCAGGCACATAGATTATGTTGCTTCATTACGAATTGATGAACGTTTCTATTCTACTCCTCTTATCTTCTATTTCCCTCCTCTTTTAGCTCCTTGGATATGCCTCTGATTCTGATATTTGTCACCTGTAACAGAGAAGCTGATGATGCTTTTGGCACCCATAAAGTTACTTATTCTTAAAAAAAAAACCCCAACAAAACAAGGAAACGATTCCCTGTTCACCTTTGGAGCAGGTTGCTCCTGTGGACTGCACGGTTTGCCTGCATTGGTTTGTTTAGTTGTATGGCCCATCAAATTCACAAAGCTCATTTACTGGATCCCAGTTTGCTTTCACTGAAGTAGCTGATACTTCTGTTGCCCTAGCACACTGATGTAGGAATGGCTCACTGTATTCTCTTGTTGATTAGCTTGTTGAGATATTGAGAACAATATCCTATCCTAAGAAAATCCAGCAGTTGAAAAAACATTGGTATTAGCAATCCTGATTGAAAAGCAAAGGAGCTAAAGATCAGGATGTTTGCTGTATGCTGCATCGACAGTCCCTTTTTATTCTCTATTCTGTTTTGCAATACACAGTAGAGGTGAGATCCACTTTATTTCAGCTATTCTTGAATAGATACGCAGTTTGTGCATGGCTCCATCTAGAGACGTTGGTGACAGTCAGGTAGGTGCAAGGCATCCCCTGACTTATTGATGAGTTTGAAACTTTGAAGGTTTGAAACTTTGGTAAATAATCTTTATTTATTCCATAGCCAATATAACTTGCTCTGAGTTCTGATTCTCAGAGGACAGGTGCTAAATACCCTCTGTAGGCTGGACACACATACAGTTTGTATCATATAGCACAGAAACACAAATTTCAACAATTTCCAGTTTAAAGATTTTTTTTTACAGCTTACCTACTCCTACACTTGTAAGAAAGCTGGCTCCTAATATGTTAGTATTGATAAAAAAAGATTTACTTCTCCCTTTGTCTCAAAGCAAGTAAAATAAGAAATATTTAGCTGTATCTTCATTTTTAGGCAGGTAAATCAAACCACAGTCAGGTCATTGGATGATCCAAAGGAACTGATAGATATCAATGCCTTAAGTGCTACCAAGGCAGACAAAATTATAGGCCACTGAAATTAGTCTACCAGGTCAGTGTTCATCTCTATGCTGGATTAGACAAATGTGTTGAAAAGAGAAATGATGATAGGTGTCATAGCCTGTGTCATTTGTTTGCACAGCACAGAGTGAGAGCACAGCCTCTGACAATTACCTATCTTCTTTACCCTTGGGTTTACACCTGAGCCAAATATATCACTCAGCAAAATTCTGTTTTCTTTTAGCTCAGTATTACTCCTATGTGAACTGCTACACACATACTACTGTAACACATATACTAACTATAGACAGAAATAAGGACAGCAATGTACAGCTCTGAAGAATACATTATTATAGTGAAGTGTAATTTGCAACTACTAATAATAACTCAGATTCAAACATACTAATATTGCTGTTTTCCTATCATTGGGTAATTATACACAAAACAGCCAAATATTCTCCACTTCTATGCATTGCTTTCCTGGGTTTTCCTTTAGCATGTCTGTAAGTATTTGGAGCTGTTATCACATACCAATCTTAGGGAAAGCACCTCAACAGTGTAGTACACCTCCAAACGAGGCTTCCACAGTATGGAGTGTTATTCCATCACTGGCCAATGCAGAAATTGGTCCAAAACATTTGCGCAAGATGTCATATGTATATTGTGGAACTGTGATGAAATTACCAAACATATAGGAAGAGGTGTATTTTCTTCTTGGTCCATATGCATAACACAAGAGGGCCAGTTCCAAACACAAGCTTGTAAGATTATTGCTTTGTTAACCATCATAGATTACTCTGATCACAGTCCAGCTCTGGAAGTAATACCAGCTTTCTCCGAAACACATAAAAAAATCTGCTAGTATGTACTAGCTTTCAACAATAAATGTGCACACTCACCAAAGAATTAACTGAATACTGTCAATATTGAGATCATTTAACTACAAATACTAACTTATGCCCAAGTGATTCTGTAAATTATTTCATCTTCTTTCACATCATTATTGTGTCATTTTTCTGTCCACCATTAAACACTAGTTAAAATTTCAGAATGGATACAATAACTCTATATCCACATGGCTTTTTATAGCATTTTCATATTCTTTATGAGAAAAAGTATGAACAAAATATTATTACAAATGTGATATATTTCATATGTAATACAAATAAACACGTGAAAACCTTTTCATACATTTTAAGAAAACTTACCCAATTGACTGAACACCATTTCTGTAAGACTTGATAAAGTAATTTTTCCTCCCTTGTCTAGTGACATCAACCCAACCACCTTCATTGTCTAGGATGCCATAATGTATGGCAGCTTTACAAATACTGGATTGCTGAAAAACAGAGCAGGAAAAGCAGTTCCATGCCAGACTAAAAACAGGTTTTAATTACAATGTGTCATTAAAAACTTGGTAGAGAGTCTATCATGTTTGACTTGGTCTGTGCAGGTATTATTTCAAACAAATAAAAGATCACTTTGCCTTACTAAGAGATAAACTATTCTCATTTACAGTATACTTTTTTTACAATAGCTGTTATTTCCTATACTGTTTTCCAGTTCTACAAAGTAAATTATATATTCTCAGCTAGCATTAAGGTTACACAAGTAGCCTATTTTACTGAAACAATTTATACAAGCGCATGCACAGATTGCTGTACTTCTCCTTTAGTAATACCTTCACATATTTAGATGCAAATATGTATACACAAATATTCTACTTTGTATAAGTTTAAGTATGAAGTACATTTGCACGGTACATACAGAATAGCAAATGCAAATTTAGGGCATCTGATGCTATCTTAAACATTTGGTGTAAGCGTTTATTTTTGGTGAGCACTAACATCTTCAAAATCCATTCTTAATATGATCTTAACTAGTATTCCAACAGAAAAGAAGTTTCATTAAACACTCTACTGGTACAAAATCTAATTTAAAAGTATTTACCATTTCATAATGTACACTTCCAATAACTTTGGCTTTGCTATCCAAACAGCCAGCAGGACATTCATACCTAAGAGAATTAAATAAAACTTGATCTTAAATCCTGGGATTACAAAAAGGGAAAATATTCCAGCCCACATACAAACACAGCCTTTCAGAAAAGTCTCAAAATGACAACTGTAAAATTTACCGTACCTATTGCAAGTTGTTCCTTTGCACTGATCTCTTAGCCTTACTTCACATGAAACAATCTGAGCTAAAACAAGCAAAAAGCAAATTCACTGCAATGAATTTGGTACTAGATAATTCAATTTTGTTGACCACTTGCAAATCAGGTAAATTCCTTACACATTTGCTGCGTGCTTATTACTTCATTTTTCTCACTGTCATCAGTGCCTGTGGAGGCTGACGGTGAATGTGTTCTTGGCCGGCTTTGCACCGTTGCATCCTGGGCTTTGGATCGCTGACGTTCAATCTCATTGGTTTCCTCTTCTGGTTCGTGGGGAGAATAAGGTCTTTCTGAATCCTCTGTTTTAGAAAATGGGCAAGAAAAAATAATCTCTCAGAAAAAAAAAAAAAAGAAAATCAGTGTGGAATGTAAATCCCTTACAGCATTTCAATAGAATGGCTTTATTCTCATAAAATGGCAGACAAATGAAAGCCAGAAAGCAAGGAAAACTTTCCACTGCTTCATAAGATGGAGAACTCAAGATTAATACAACATCTCAACAATGTCTGTGACAGTGAGCAAAGATGTATCTATTCCCAATGCATGCAGCACAACAGAGTAGGGAACTGTTCTTAAGGCTCCTGATTTTAGTATCTTTATGCCATCAGAACACCAAATAGAACAAGTTCACAGATAACATGCAAATAAAGCAGCTTATTTCGTTTAACATACACCTGAAAATGAGGCCCTTCTATCCATATATAATGAAAATAATCCTGAAATATTCTTAACTGAATCTACATTTTTACTTGGACAAGAACCATAAGGAAGGTATTTGGGCACAAAGGTGCAACTTTCACATGATCCATATGAAATCTCAAAAATTAATAATAAAAATTACTAAATTAGTGATTAATTGTACACAGAGTAAAACAGAAAGTAGTAGCAGCTTCATAATATGCTGTTTCAACGATGTAATTTATGAATAGCATTCCAAGAATTGTAAGAAGTTAATAATCATCCTAGCTGACATTTTCTTTAATTACTAATGTCTTCTAGCTTTGTTCTTGATTTTTCACATACCAAATGACTATGACACTGAGATAATGTTTCCCTATAAACAAATGACTGCACAGACTTCCACTGTAATTACAGAAAGGCATATAAATAGCACACAGCAACAGTCTCCATCTTTGTGTACTAAAACCCCCGAATCAGCACTTATCAGCAGTTCAGTGCACTCCACTCCCTGGGGTGAGACTCAGCCTCACGTATCACAAGTACATGATCCCATTTATCAAAGCAAAGTAGGGTCCTAACAGGTCTTTGGGCACATGCATAGTATATTCTATTCCACTCTGTTAAAGCACAATGAGGAAAGAAATCAAAGGAAAGGTTACATTTCTATTCCCATCTATAGCTGTAATATTGAAATAGTACATACCTCTGTAACAAAGATTTTCTCTACAACCTCCTCCAAAACTAGGGGGGCATGCAGAACAAGGGCGGCCAGGTTTATAAGGAGCATGTCCCCACCAGTTACCCCTTTACACAGAAAGACAAAAACACAGCAAAAAATGCCTTAATAAATGAACGTATTAACATTAAACAGCATTTAATATGTCATCAAATGAATTATGAAAACTAGCGGACGTACAGACCATAACATTGTTCTGATATTCCCAAGTAACAAGGGATAGGATGAGAGGAAACGGCCTATAGTTGCACCAGAGGAGGTTTAGATTGGATATTAGGAAACATTTCTTCACCAAAAGGGTTGTCAAGCACTGGAACATGTTGCTCAGGAAGTGGTCGAGTCACCATACCTGGAGGTATTTTAAAAGATGTGTAGATGTAGCACTCAGGGACATGGTTTAATGGTGGACTTGCCAGTTTTAGGTTAATGGTTGGAGTCAATGATCTTAATGGTCGTTCCTAATCCAAATAATTCTATGATTCTATCCCAAATACACAGGATGTAGTTGAAAAGTCCATGATGAAAAAAAATGAAGAACTGAGGTAAATTGCTGTAAGATCTTTTCAGACTGGCATAGCACCATAAGACTAAATTCCTCCACTACATGAGAAGTGGCTCCACTCTCCTAGATGGAACATCCTATAAAATTTGATCTTAACCATGGGCTTCCTGTTACACATTCCTTAAAGCTACAGTGGGGAGATACATTTATTTTTCAGACAAATATCACAGTACAAAAAAAGATCTCTGATGCTTGTATACTAAAACACAGACCAGAAAACTGAAGCACCAGGAAAATCACAAGAGTATTTGTGCAGCCAAAAGCTGTTTGGGAACAATGTTTTATTTTGTAACAGGGCAAAAACCAGAAAATCAAGACTTATTTCCTTTCAGATTATTTCCTGGACTATTGTAAAATATTTTGCCTCCTTGAGATATTTTTGGGTGTCAATCTACTTACTTGGGAGAATAATTGCATACAAGATAGACTGCTTTTGGCCAAATCTGCCCCCAGATGTTCATGTTATGACACAAATTAATTGCACAACCAATTCTGCTACTCGTAGCCCAAACAACCTATGGAAAAGGAAAGAGAAGAACGTGTGAAAACCAAAGCTGATTAACTTAAAACCATCACTACCTCCAAATTTCAATATATAAAACTCAAATCACTGAAGTGATGTATTCCCCTCTGTTATAAATAGGTGGAAGTGACATAATTGCAAGTGTCAAAAGGCCATTCAGTTACATCCTTATTAGAAAGAAAAGCTTTGCCTTGATAGAAAAGACATGGTTCTCATTTTATATAAATGGCCTAAACATATATTTAGAAGTGTAGCAAAACATTTACAAAACATGATCTGAAGAAATAGTTCTTGGAATTACAATTAATAGATAACTGTGAGTTACAAGTTATGTTCTTGTGGACTTGTGTTCTCAGTATAACCTAAAGACGCAGAGCAGTTTGGTTTGGTTAGACTGAGAGAATAGATATTTTTCAGCAAAGGAGGTAATATAAAGGATAAAACTATTAACAAAAAAAATCATACACCAAATAGACTCAAGTTATGGATTTTAAATGAATATGCCTTCATGTCACTGCAAACTGTTGCTGTGCTTCTTTATTCACCTCTCTTCGCAGATCTCAAAAATAATCAGAATGACAAAGGCTGGAATATTCAAATATGACAAGTGTTGAAAAATGTATTAATCCAAGGTAAAACAAATCCATAGATCCAGCAGGATTTAAGAGCTGAAAGAAGTAAGTATTGTGAAGAACAAAAAAAGGGTATGTAAATATTGATGTAATGGTAACTGAAAGTAGAGGTATATTTATAGAAATGGTAAAAAAGAGTATGGAGCTAACTCTGTTTCAAAATCAGACACAATTTTAAGTTACGAGAGTAAACAAAGTAAGTGTTTAAAAATTCATAATTTTTAAGTTTTCCAATATTATATCAAAAATTATATGTGGACTGTAGTACAATCTGAAGATCACGTGTTTCCCATTCACAGAATACGTGACTGGTATACGTGACTCTGCAAAAATTCAGGCTAGATACACGTATTTCAGAAGTATGAAATAAATTAGTTCTATGCAAATTTAAAATCTTCCTGAAGTTAAAGCAAAATCTTAAAAATTACTGTTTGATCTGAGGAATTCACCTAAGAAAACCATTTTTGGTTTTGGTATTGTTTTTTTTTAAACGAGCTGTTTCTTCATCGTATTATAGAAAGTACTACCAGCATACCAGCACAGAGACCAGGTTATGCAAAGTTCACTGAGCAGTAACATTCAGTTTAATACTGGGGTTTTTGAACTTTTTCCTTACTTCTGTTAAGGAAGTTATATTAATCTAAAGATTTGTATGACAACCCTACTCTGTCACTGATACTCAGTGCTTGTAACTATGGAGTCTAAACAAGCCGGTTTTGGGCTTTTGTGCTATAGTATGTACTGCAAGTTTAGTATGCTCTAAGTGTCAGACAGCAACCTAACTGGAAGTCTCCCACAGCTGATAAAAACCAAGCACAAGTACATACCTGTGTGTAATGTGTACAGACTGGACCAGAGCATCTGTAAGGACAATATGGATTGCATTCATGAGGATAGGGATATGTGAAATCTCTCACTTCATCATACCATGCTTGGACATGAAATGTTGGTGGTCTGTACCTGTGAGAGCCAGTAGCAATGTATGAGATCATTCAAAAGTTGTAGCTTCTATCATTTTTCCTTTAAGTAACAGGCAAATTTTTAAAAAAACCTCAAATATTGCATAAAACAGTATCTTAAACTACCTTCCCCAGTGTGCCCCCAAATTCTGTCCAATTGATGGAAGAAGGCTTGCTGGTCCATGCTCCCACAGACAGGTTTCAGCCCATGACTCTGCAGATCTCTCCAGTTCTGTGTCCCATGTCTGAAATTTGAAAGAAAGGAAAGGAAAATCTTAGAAATACTTGGTGTGTATCTGATTCTCTAAAACAGAAACAACAAAAAAAATGATTGTCCATTTTTGAAGTTTCTTTTACCGAACCAGAAGACTGAAAACTGAGACTTGAAAATTGTATGCTGCATTTGTGCTATGCAAGAAGGAAAAACGTTTTCACCAAGAGAAAAAAAAAAATTTAATCCCTTCACAGCATTCCCTTTAGAAACCATGTGTAGCCATGTTGCACTGAATAAAGCACAAATACAAAACTGAAAGGCTTAGTTCAACTTTCCAAGTTAAATTAAGTGCATTTTCTGTCTTGTGAGATTTCGTTTTAGTAATGGGCACTTTTCTTAGCCAAAAAGGTATTATCCAACATGTTTTCAAACAGGCTTTATTTCCTCTAAACCAACAGTTTATGTGAAATGAATGTGATTTCCTCTTCATTTTCTATAATCAGCTTTTGTTGAAATAATACACAATTGAAACACAAATTATCAAATCTAGAGTAAGGTTATCACTCGTTGATTTTATGGTTAGGTTGCCAAAAATAGAAACACTCATGATAGTAAGAGGCATGCTTAGGACAAATCAAAGAAAAAATTATGAATTATTGTTTATCCTTATTTTTTATTCTCTAAGAGACATGGAAGAATAGATTTGTAGCTGAAAGGCACATCCAAGTTTCTTTCTTTCAAAACCATACTAAAACATACTCTTCTTGAAAAAAATCTTTACATACTGTGTACGCAGAGTTTTTACTGTACTAAGCTGGGGTTTACTTAAAGTGGTCCAGCCCTCTGGTGCAACGTATCCATACTGCTGCTTGACTTTTGGAATCTTCTGATAGCTGAAGAAAGAGTTTCCAGATACCTGACTCTGACACCAACTCTCAGGTTAGGAAACTAGAATATTTCCAACACGTGTCTTGATAGAACCTCAAGTATTTCATCGTAAGTTCAGACTAAGTCTCATAAAGTGAGACTGTGCTACCTAAATAACAGTAATTCAATATTCCCACATCCAAATTCCCACGCAGGCGCTGGAGATCATTTCTTCAAATTTTTGGCACTGATGAAAGGTAGGAAACTCCTTAACACAGCCAGAGATTACACAAATATAACAGACAAATTCCACGTGCTAAGATTTAATTTTCTATTGATTTTGACACACGCTTTTCAAATTATTAATTAGATAACTCATTAAAAACAAGTATGTCTTTGGTTATGCAAGACCATTATTATGTAAAGACTTTAATATCACTCAATTTAATCCTAGAATATCTGTTCTTGCTTCTCTTCTTCAGAAGTCTCTAATGTATTGAATTGCATTTTGTCTGTTATTATTAATATCATCAGCAAGTAAGAAATTTACAGGGCGTTTTTTGACTCCCAAAATGCAACATTCATTTTGACAAAAATACTCAGTATAATAATAACAGAATAAATCTTTTAACCCACCTATAGATACAAAGACCACTGACTTTAGAAAATAATAAAAATTATCTATTCACCCTCCTGGGCCAGTATTTCCATGTCATAAACCACAATTTTTTTAAATCTCCATAAGAAAATATTCTAATCTTAAATCACAAAGATTTGTTTGACAGTTTGTATAAATGTTTTCCTCCTCCCTTTAGTGGTCACACCATCATAAATAGTTCTTCTCCCTATTTTGTAAAAAATTGTAAAAAACCATGATGATTAACACACTTTCTTCACATATATATTTTGTTCTTATAGATTGTAGTACAGTTGCTTCATCTGCTACCACAAAAATCACATCATCATAATATTTTAAAGGCCACTACAGTTTGTCTTTGTTGCATATATTTTATGACATTAAGTCACCTTAAAATTTTATAATATGTAGATCTAGCTCTGAGTATGAACAAGTCATAAAGTTAACTTGTTTCCCAAATAATTGCTATTAAGAATGGTTTTACCAACTGGACTCTGAAATACAAATTTAGAGTACATCAGACTCATGATAGAGTAAAATTTGGGCACCTGCTCACTTTTAGAACTTTCCTACTCCAAGGCCAGATACAATTTCTTGTAGCTCTTATGAGCTTCAGAAAGCCACAACATATTCTCTTGAAAAGCGGCCCCCAATATTTTTGAGCCTTACAACACCAGTTATGGTTAAAGAAATTGTACTCTTGCTCTATTTTTCTCACCACACAAGTCTAAAAATATTTTATGCAGCTCTTTTAACTGAAATAATGAATTTTTTTAAAGATTAGAGCTAGGCAATCAACAACAGGTGCTTTAATCAACTCTTCAAGCTTGTGAAGTAGTTATCTTTAGCAGAATTTTCTTTTAAAGAGTGATGATAGCTATGCATGACTGAGCCATCCAGAACTCTGCAAGAATAGCTTTTTGATGAAAAACTTAAATTTGTTGTTAATCCTCCTGACAGATGAACACCCACACCCCAAGCACTGTTGAAATTGGGTATGGTCTTCAAAAAAAGTTCCTTCTTGTTTAGCTGTTTTTGTGTTCACCTACAGTATAAAATACTGTCTTTACTCCCTCTACGTTGCTTGCCTAGCCAGAGATAAGCACACTTCCCACTCTCCAGGCCACAATCCTAGCTGCAGCAAAGAAATATTCATGCCTGAGCAGACAGTCTTCATCTCTTCGCAGGAAGCATAGCGCAGGAGACAATATCAGCAATGAGGAACTTGGGGTGTTTGGATATTTTTGTCCATTCCACAGTCATTCCTGAATCAGAAAAGGTTGGTGTACGAGCCAGGGAGCCAATTCCACTCTCTTCAATAATATGCACAAGGTTATTTCAGGTAGGAATCTGAGTGATTAATGAAGGGAAAGAGGTCATAGCTTAAGGCTCATTATGATGCAATCACCCTTATTCTTATGTTATGGAGCTTAAATTTGTCCAATTGATGTTTTCCAGGAGTTTTATTTATTACAGTTTATGATTGCGTGAGCCTCATAATGCACTTTCCTTAAAGCAGCTTCATTTATGATTACCAAGAAAATATAACTTAATTTCTTTCTCAATTTAATCACTTAAGTATTATTCTAAGGTGTGATGGAGTGAATATCAGACGCATTACATATTCAGATATAAAAAGATCTGTCAAGTGTAAACTGCACATAGCAAACAATCTCTTTAAGTGCATTATTTACTGTTCAATGGGCTCATTTTCTCAACAAAGCCACCACTTCCTGAAATGTCTTTAACAGCAGTTAGTATTAAAATAAAACCTCTACCTCGGTACATTAAATTTATCAAACACTGCGGAAGAATGTCCAATCTCTCAGTTTAAGAATTTCCTAGAGATTAGAGTTACATTCTTGATTGCCAGAGACTTCTTGCACAACATTCTCATAGGCAAACCCAGGAACTGTGGAGTGGGTGAGTAGACAGAGAGGTGGATTGAGAACTGGCTGAACAGCAGATCCCTGAGGGTTGTAGTCAGTGGCACAGGGTTGAAGGTCTGTCACTAGTGGTATCCCTCAAGGTTTGATAATGGGCCCGGTATTTAGCTTATTTATCAATAACTTGTATGAAGGGGTAGATGCCTCCTCAGGAGGTTCACTGATGCCACAAAGCTGGGAGGAGTGGCTGATACCCCACAGGGCTGTGCAACCCTTCAGAAGGACCTTGACATGTTGGAGAGATGGGCAGAGAAGAATCATCTGAAATTCAACAAAGGCAAATGGAAAGTCCTGCACCTGGGGAAGAATAAGCCTCAGCACCAGCACAGGCTGGGGGCTGACCTGCAGGAAAATAGCTCTGTGGAGAAACACCTGGGGGTCCAGGTGGACAACAAGCTGTCCATGAGGCAGCAGTGTGCCCTTGTGTCCAGGAGGGCCAGTGGTATTGTGGGGTGCATGAGGAAGAACACTGGCAGGTCAAGGGAGGTGATCCTGCCTCTCTACTCAATCCCAGTGAGGCACATCTGGAGTGTTGTGTCCAGTTCTGGGCTCCTCAGGACAAGAGAGACATGGAGCTCCTGGAACAGGACCAACAGAGGATAAAAAAGATGATTAAGGGGCTGGAGCATCTCTCTTAACAACAAAAGGCTGAGGGAGCTGGGCCTGTTCAGCCTGGAGAACAGACGACTGAGAGGGGACCTCACCAACTTGTAAGTATTTGAAGGGAGGGTGCCAAGAGGCTGGAGCCAGGATCTTCCTGATGGTGCCAGGCAACAGGACAAGAGACAAGAAGTAGAAACTGACGCACGGGAAGTTCTACCTGAATATGAAGTAGAACTTAGTTACTGTGCGGGTGACCAAGCACTGGAACAGGTTGCCTGGAGAAGTTGTGAAGTCTCCCTTAGTGGAGATATTCAAGAACCACCTGGGCACAACCCCATTCAGTGTGCTCTAGGATGACCCTGCTGAGCAGGGACGTTGGACCAGCTGACCCACTGTGGTCCCTTCCAACCTGACCCATTCTGTGATTTTGTTACACTGACTTATCTTAAATTTATATCTGACTACTGCAGTAATGCAGAAGTTAGAAACAGGTGAATAACATTATGAACAAGTACGAAATTTCTGAAAACAAATTTAAAACTTGTACAAGAAATCTGTCAGACTGCAATGCCATATCACAGCTAACTCAGAAAAAATTAGCTTAAAGGTATTTTTAAAGGTCAGTTCTGCAGTTACATGTAGATGGAATTTAAACAATTCAAAAGATTTTCTACTGATTTGTCAACATGCCTAAACATTGCTTAAGAGATGGGATCAAGAACAGGAATAAACTGCTTTACACTACTGATGCCACCCTGAATTTTGTCCTTCTCTTACAGTAATTAAAATCTGAGTTCCAAAATTCCCTCCTAAATTAATTATTCTAATTGAAGTTATATGAAGAAAAATTGTGTATCTAAATTCTAAGGATTAGAAGATTGTTTATTTTAAAGTTCTTTCATACCAATCCTGTCAGCTCTAAATACAATGCATTTTATCATATTTTTTCTGTGTTCGCCCACACGGCAGTCTAAATGAAACAAACATGTAAAATAATCCCTGTAAGTATTTAATACATACCTCTTTTATTTTTATTCTTGTGCTCTTAATACCAGTCCCTTGTTTCACTTACACGTTGGAAAGCTTTTGGCTTCAAACACTGAAAGCATCTCCATATACAAAGAAAAATAAACACCCACGTTTTCGTGTTTGTTCAGAGCAAGTTACACAATGAAGAACTCCAAACAAATATAAAACTAATTAGTGATCTTTAAAATGCCAAAATGTTTGGCATTTTAAAAGAAGCCAGAATAAAAACTGAAGAATATGAAGTGTCACAGCAACCTACTTATTTTACATCCTACCAGAAGTAAGCATTTCTCATATTTTAACCACAATGTCATTAGTGATATTAAAATCTGCCTACTGAAATAGACACTGAGCTGACCTGATGCTTTAAGCTTATTTCAAAAAATTATTTCACAACACTCAGCAGCTGTTGGTATTTTACAGATTTAAACTAAGGACACTTCTAAAACAACTCTTTGAAAAAAATGGTGAAGTTTAAAAGAAGTATCTGCATAGCTACAGGCAAGGATCCTTTTGTTTAATAAAGGATAAATTATATCTTCAAACACCATTACTTAAAAAATACAGGAAGTTTCTCTTCATAAAAAGGGCAATATAATCTTTTGAAATGTAGGTGTGTACAGCACCTGATTTCTCATCCACTATTCCCTCATTTATGCGCTGACATGACCAGGTTTCAGTGAATTTGCACTATCAGATTTCTTTGGTAAACACAGTGTACTGATGGGAGCACAAAAAGATGGAAGTGCAACTGCAGCTGATTCCCAAGTCTGACAAATACTTTGACTGGGAATTGTTTGGCACTACATGCAAGGTAATTCACTTGTTTAGCAAGAAAAAGTATTCCTCACTTTGTCAGAAAACTACATGTGGTCTACCTCTTGGTTAAGGGATCACCATCAGGGTTGTCTTTGTACATTGAGATAAGCAGAAATGGAGAATATCACAAACTGCTCAGCAGTATAAACCCACTTGAAATTGTTCTTTTTGTTTTGCAGAACACTGCCAGGCTAGCAACAAATGTAGAAGGAATTGTTAGCATTTCCTAAATTGAAAAATATCCTTCCACTTTCCAAATATTGTATTTTTTTATTTTCAAGAGAAGATCTCTCAATGCTACTAATTATAAAGGCCAAAAGATGTCACCTAGCAATGGGAAGACACAGTGCTACTGCAGAGACGGGAAGAAGTACAGAGGGTTTTTCACCTCTTGTCCATCAGTGATCATGATGTCCAAGTGGTTGCAGTCACCAAGCTATGCACCTCTCTTTCCTCCCTCTCATGTACAGCAAATTCACAACTGCACCTGGCTTGTGAAACATGTTGAATTTTTCTGCTTTGAACAAGAGCACAAGACAGATGCAAATCAATACAATAAAAGTCTAAGCAAATGGTATATACTGTACCATTTTGTGCTCCTCAATCTCTTCAGTGCCATAGTTTCTCTCATGACACTACTGAATACAGAGTTACCATGACAAATACAGCTTTCTGGCTCATAAATTACATTTTCCCTGAGTAAAATTTTCAAGATGGCCTTTGCTTCAGTGCTTTCTAACCATCTGCATACACAAATACTTTTTCACCAAAGCTGCATGAAACAACAAGTGATCACCCATTGAAATGTGAAATTTCAGTCTGTGAAAACTCAATCCTATTATCTTACCTCTTTAAACATCCAAAGAGTTTAAACTTTCTCTTTAGAAAGTTACTGGCATAACCATTTCCCTTTTACTCTTGTATACTGCTGTGTGACAGAAATGGTTTACATTAACTTGTTATGTATCCCTGCTGGCATGCATGTTCTTCCCACGGTATAATTCATCCATACACACAAGCCCCCTCAGTTCAATGCTCAATACTGCTCAGTAGATGTAGATGTTTTCATCATCTACTCTGAAGAGCCTACCACTGACAAGATGTCATGATCTATAGCTCAGTTGCTTCTGCTATTACACCTACACAGTAAAACTCCAATTTATTTCAAATTTATATTTGAGCCACTATATACAGCAGGAACATTGACTAAACTTACCAGATTCTGCACAAGTATCTATTTTACAGTAAGAGAAGAAAACTTTTAGTTCTACCTACTTCAGCCTTACAGTATCAGAAGGGCTGTATACTTTTCCTAGTGACTTCCTGTTTCAGCTTTGGAAAACAATTTTCATATCATCTGAGTATTGTGATTATTAATGCTATTTCTGCTGCATTTCTTAAGAGTTCACACAGTTCTACTACCTATTTTAGTCTCTTTCATGACGCCAGCACTCAGAAAATGAACATGATCATTTAGACTGGATTGCAGTACCACCATGACTGAATTCAAAGCAGATTATTTTTCCAGGTTTTTTTTTATTTAGACCAGAAATGTGTTTTCGAAGTAAAATCCTGATCACTCTCAATTACTGAGTATCACAAAGCACTCTTGGAGTACAAACTAGATTCCTTCCAGACAAAAAGGCAGTTGTGCTCCAGGAGTGCACTCTGCAGTAGCTCATGGGTATTCAGTCCACATAGAAAGACCTAGTTCAAAATAACCCTCCCTGAATTGCAGTCAGCATGAATGTCAGGTTCTCAGCATCAATTCTTTTTTCTCTACAAATCTGTTCCAATAGGACCACAACACTTGCCAATACAGGCATTTCCTTCATCAGTGTCCTGTTAAAACCCAGTGCGCCATCACACACACACAGATATGGCACTATCAGTGTCTCACAAACGTTCTCACACGCTTCACTGGCTGAAGTTAAAACCCAGCTGGCAGGTTAAACTGAACGGTAGCAGCAGTTACTGCCTTCAGCTGTCTACTCTTCTTCTACCTCAGGAGATTGCACCACATTTTGCAGCAGGGATGTTACAGACAATATGGATTTCTGACTAATTCTTGTTTACAACATATCACATTAAAATAAACCACAACTAACACCAGTTTACCTTTACAGACTGGACTACAAATTGTGGTATTTAACCTCTGTCAACATGGGGTTCAAGTAGCTGGGTAGGCCTAAACCAATGTTCTGCTTATTGGAGGAGCTGATGGTTCAGTGAAGCTACCGCATCTTAAATTAAAAGTCATCAAGACTCAAACAAATTACATGGCGTGGGATTAACCTCCCCTGAATTTGAACAGCCTCAGATACCTACATCTGAGCTAATTATCTAAATTACCTTTGCAGTTACATAGACAAATAAGCATCTAGAGAAGGAGATAATTTTAGCTGCCCACCTTTAACTGTGTGTTGGAAACTCTCATTTTTCTCTACTAATTATAAAAGAGACTGGCTCAAATGCAGACATCTGCACCACAGACATCAAAAGCTTGGTGAGATGAATCCCACCATTTGTGCTGTGTGAGTGTTAATTCAAAAGATTTTAGTCTCACCCAAGCCACATCGGTATAAGAGTGTCCACCTATTACACCAAAGGTATTGCAACACAACTGGAAAGACCAGAAGCTTAAAAAACATTTTCCAGTAAAAATAATTTCTAAAAAATTAACACTGGTGACGTTTTAATTGGAGAGATTTTCACATATGTTGGAAGGCAGAAAAAATTCATATGGAACGGGACTATATGGAAGTTAAAGAAGAGCTAAAATTTAAGCTCAGTAAGGATGGAAAAGTAAGTACAGTGGGCACCACTGAAAGTAAACATTTACCATGGCATAGTATAAATACCTCATTGCTGTATACATTCTAAATATAGGGAAGAGTGGTAAAGTAAATACCGCAGTACAGTATGGGTATTTATTTACTTTTTAAAAGAATCCAGTGTATTAAGACTAATGACACTGAGAACGAAAAAAAAAGGAAAGATGAAACATAGAATGAGAAATGCCATGAGCAAATATGCTAGAAATACAGCTGAGAACTAGAATCACCTGCATAGCACCAGCATAGAATGACAGAAAGGTACAGTTGAAAATTACTTCAAGAGACTGATCCTGACTGTAGTCTATCTAGATTCTTCCACTGCACCAAATATATCTGTATTATACACATTTTTATAAATTAAAATTAGTAACAATATTTTCAGAATAATATTTACTTTAATTTTCTTCTGGAGTTTTATGACTGTAAGAGTAAACAGGATTTCCTTGGTATGCAACCTAAACCTTCTGCCCTGAAATGGTAGCTGATGTTTTATTGCCACAAAAAAAGAAATCTCTCTCTTTCCTAACAACCACTATCTATTTCCCAGATTAAGCAAATTCAGGTGCTTCATTCCTTCACTCACATCATAAATCACATATTCTTCCTTTATAAAAATCAATCCCATTAATCTCTTTCATTCTCTCTAGAATGGATAGACCATTTTTAAGAAATTACCCAAAACAGATTGCATTTCAGACAAGTCCTCATCAGTTTCACACACAGAAGTCTCCTTTCACAGATTGTTGCCTCATATTATATTTTTAACTCAGTGCAACTACTGCATCTTTTTATTGCAGATTTACCTCCACATTTTATCCCTTGTATTTCACCTGTTGATTTCTTCCTTATTCCATACCTTGCAGTTAAATTTCACCATGCTGATCCCAGGCCATTACTTCTGTTTCTCAAGTTCTTATTTTGATCATGACCTTTAAAACAATCCCATCCTGTGCCCATATTATATATATATATATATATATATATAACGTGCAGATATTTTCTGCAGTTTTCAGGTGTATTCTTTACTCACACAAGTCATAACCTAAGTATTTAACCAAAAAGGAACAGGCTCCAATAGCAACAACAGCTTCAATTCAATCTTCTGCCTGTTTAACATGGAAGTTCCTTCAATTTTCTCTTGCAAAAATGCCAGGGTAGAGAGTGTCAAGAACTTTTAAGAGTCAAAATATGACACCTAATACTTCCCTAATTACTGGATCATTAAAAAAGTAAAAAAGAGTAGTCTGACATTATCTCTTCCTGATGAACAGACATCGGAAGTTTTCATCAGCTTGTTTTTCATTCACACTTCCATGGAAGTCCGTGGAAACTAATCATAGTGGGCACATCTGAAAATTAAGTAACTTGCACTCAACTGAGATGCTTATCCTCAGTCATTTGAGTTAGAAAAAAATGGGGCCTCCCTCTAACCTGAAGTCCCTTCTGCAGCAGTGACCACAAAAACTCAGGAGCTCTGAAACACCAAGCAACTCTCCTTGACAATAAAAAGCCAACAATACGAACTAGTACTAACATATTCTTTAAGCACAAAGAAAGAGAAGAGCTAAAATTGCCAAACTTTCCTCTACCAAGAAAGTTAAGACAGCCATTTTCTGCTGGAAAACTACTACCTGGCTAGAAATGAAATGGTAAGGAACTTACATGCTACCATGTGGCAGACTGGAGTTTATAGAGCTTTAAACCGGGCAGAGATCCCTGAATAGACCTTGAGGTTTCAGCTAGTCTTTTGGAAAAGAGTAAAAAGCAGGAAAACTGTGGCTTTTGCCTGGAAACAGGAAAGTGGTATAAATCCAAAAATATTGTTCCCAAACACTGAAAAAATTGCACCAATATTTAGAAGTATCTCCCTATTACAGCTTCATGTGTTTGAGCTTTTTGTGTTCAAAAAGTAAAACCAGGAATAGGAACTGGCAGACATGACTAATCACATTTAATTCTATGTATACTCTAAGCATGTTAAAAAAACCTTGCTGGAATATTCAGCTTTCCAAGGTGTTCTGAAACACTGCATTTACTTTGCTACTTTTTAAAAGCAGTGCATTAAGACTTTCTATTAGAATATGACTAAAAATCATCTATTCACTTCTATATTCTAACACGAATAGAGGAGAAGTAACAGAGTAAACGCTGATCTTGATTTCTCTAGTTTGTCCATTGTCAAATTACGAATTGCACATATTCATTACAAATAGTATTCATGAATATTTAAAGCTAATCACAAACTGACTAGAGCACAAGTCCTTACCTCAAATCCTAGTAGTGATTACTGGGTTAAACTCACTATAACTGATTGCTTTCATACAACAGTTTTAGAGATGCTACAGAATTTCCTGGACTTTGAACAGGAATTAGCCGTGGTATCTCAAATATGTGTCATACTAAATGCTTTTAAAAGATGACCACTGTGATTTCACATAAATTTCACATAAATTACTGCCAGAGAGCATCCATTGATTGTATGTGACTTGGCATTACTGCCAGAAATATTTTCAAGTAAAATCTAAAAAAAGAGTTGGAAAATGTATTAAA
This sequence comes from Atrichornis clamosus, assembly GCA_013400975.1. Classification (NCBI taxonomy): domain Eukaryota; kingdom Metazoa; phylum Chordata; class Aves; order Passeriformes; family Menuridae; genus Atrichornis; species Atrichornis clamosus. The sequence continues at coordinate 8,846 of WBMZ01013127.1, read as the reverse complement.
GGAGTTCCTGACCATTTGAAGATCCAATGGGGAATTCAGGACAAATCTATTGTGGTATGTATCAGGCAGCCAAATTCTGGATTTAACAGCCTTATTTTAAAAAACTGTTCTCTCCTTTCATAATAAAATGAAATCTGTCCTTCTCTATATGGACAGAGGATAGTCTTCTAAATGAATCACACTTTTTCTATGATAGTCACTCTATGTATGCAATATATAAGGGTGATGATTATATTTACAGCTCAGATAAATTCGTATCTAGTATTTCAAAGAAATAATGTTAAGAAATTAGTATTTCTCAATTAAAAAAAAAACTTAAGGACGATTCTGAGGCAGATATCATGAAGATGACAGGCAGCATGGAGCTACTTTTATAAATCTCATTGATCCTTTCTGTGTTTAGTTCATATTTTGTATTTAAGCTTTGATTTTGCTACTACTGATTAATATTTAATATTCTTGTTTGATACGGGGATGAAGAAGTTCTCTGACAGCAAAAATAAAAGATGAACAGTGTCTGTCCTGTGTCGCTAATTATTTTATTTTGGGAAGGCTCCCTTAAACTTTGAGACAGTGAGCCTTTCTGCTACTTTCCACTTTCAGTTTCTTTACTTGGAGTTGCTCAGTTGTTGTTGGCATTACATCAATAAAAGTCATACCACTTTTTTTCTTGGCCACTTCACACTGCACAATCCTTTGCTAAAACTGCCAGGGAGACTAAGAGGATAAGTCAACGTCACTATGTTCTTTGATGCAGTCAGTAGCCTTTGAGCACAGGCAAAGGAGCTGAAGCACTTCCACCAATCTTTGAAGTGGAGCAGAAAAGTGGAAAGCCAGAGGGAAAGCAGGCAGGTTCACTGTGAATAGAGCTGCTCTGTTCTTGGCACCCAAAGTGCTCTTCAGCCACTCAGGGAATTCCACAAACCAAAGCCCTCTGCTCAAAAGGCACAGGAATTGTTTATAACAAAGCATTCCTGAAGAGTGGCAAAATGGGTGAGACACACCTAAACAGAGACATCAAAAAGTTTTGTCAGAAAGGTCTAGGAAATTTAACAGGGTGCTTCAGAACAGAAAACTTTACCAAAATATTTTTGTCCACCGCAAGGCCTTCCTTTATGTTACCTAATGCTGTTTCAGTTCTCCCAGGAATACTACAGTAAAGAAATCTCAGCTGGGACTGACAGATACACATAGAGAGAAACTGCTACTTCCAGATTTAAGGTGATCATAGGATCAATGGTTTCTACTTGAATATAACAGAAAATTGCCTGCAGAAAATTTTTTTAAAAACCTAAATGGGACATATTTCTTAATTTTTGTCTTCTGAAGTCTTCCTGAAATTACTGAAATGGAGAGGCAAATCTCCAAGCTTCCCAAAATATAAGGCCCCATAGAAGTTACAAATTAGTGATGGTTTTGAAAGGAATTATATGGTATCAGTACTTTCAACACATCACTATAAAGGTTTTCAAACTAAGACCTTCAAAGGTATTCTACCAACACAAAATGAGAATAAAAATATTTATTTTTATTCCCCCTCTGTGAACAAAATATGGGCCCAATACTGCTGCCAGATACATATCCGTATTTTACCCGAAGAACCACACAACTAGTCCAAACAAATATTCTGATTGAACTTTTTTAAAATCACCTCTAGAAGTTTGTATTTTCCTCACAAGGCTTCCAAAATAAAACTTTATAGAAGCAAGGCATGGGCTTTGCAGTGACATCTCTAGTATTTATTGGCAGAATCTGGCCAAAAGACTAGAAATAATGACATAAGCAAAGACTTACTTGCCCTAGAAGGCACTGAAGTTCTCCAATTACAGCAATTACAAAATGCAGTGCATGGCTTGGGGCCAAGAAATACCAAGTTAAAATGCTCTGCTCTCTATCAAGCTGGAAACCTGAATACTCTCAAGTACAGCAAAGGCACATGCAAGGAATGAGGGTCTCACATGAACTATTTGACTTCTTTGTTTGGGAAAATATATATGAAATCAAGGAATGAATACTAAAAGAATGGTTTAAAATAGAGTGCATTAAAATTCATTAATCAAAATTATTTTTGTAAATTTTATCCTTGGTAGGTCCTTTTATTTTGCAGAGTACAACTGTTTGGAATATAAAGGAATTAACAACTTCCACTATCCAAATAATAATAACTATATTTAAAGTGTTGAAAAAAATCTCAGTTTTCATGAATTTATTCAGATTTACTAAGGTGCCATGTTACCAATGAAATTATTCTGAAACAAGGTTTTGCAATTTCAGTGCATGATACCCAACTAACGCTTACGAAAAAAAAAAGAAAAAAGATTAAGCGTTCAGGAAGTTGTAGGGTTATGGTACCTAAAACAAGTTTTTCAAGTTTTATTAAGACTTTACAATCTTGTAAGAATTTATTAATATGCAATAAACCCCTTTCTAACTGACTAAGAGAATAAGGGGACCCTTTCACATCAATCCACAACAAACCATTGACAAGTATAAGACAAAGCACAATGGTTTCCACTTTTGCCTTAAAGTTTAGGTCTTTAGCAGGCAAGCACACCTGAGCAGCTGCAGAGCAGCAGAGCCACAGCGGTACCCTGATCTGGTCAGGCTAAATACTGCCAGAAGCACTTGGCTGCAGGTCTCAGTACCAGCTCAATCTCTTCCAAACAGAAGTACCCCAAGTGCATGCATGGCGTGAAGGCCACACTGGTGTCAGTGGCCCACAGTGGGCAATGCTGAAAGCACGACATTTCACACAGTGCTCTGATAAGCTCTGTTCAGGTGCTTTAGAAAGGGAGCAGGGAAATATCATCCCTCTCTGCTCTCTTTCCAGTGCTGTTTGTGCACTGAAATGAAAATGTTCCTTTCACCTTTCTTTAAAAGGAAACAATCCAGATTTTAAAATATACAAAATGCATTTGCCATGCATTTTCATAACACACTGTTCATCAAAACCTCAAGAAATTTTTTTTCTTTTTCTATTTAAGTCAATGTTGACAACCCAAGAATTCTCTCAGCTTTGAAGGAAGAGGTCTAGGAAAGAATGATCTAACATGCAGTCGTAAGGTCATATAAGGCCACTGCAGAGGAGTTAACTCGATTTTTGCAATCCTGTTCCCTACAGAGGAACTTACACATGTTCTCACACCAGAATTCTTCCATACAGAAACAGAGACAGAAGATGAGGTGGAAGACCCATATCAGACTCAAAAAACAATAGCTGAAACTAAAAATATCGACAGTATCAAATTCCCAGGACCAGACAATATCCCTGGAAGAATTTGTTCATAACATTTTTGAATTACTGTGTGGTACACTATCTCTCTTAAAATGGCCTTGTTACCACAGTAACAAGAAACAGCACACGGTCGGTAATATTTTTAAAAGCTTCTAGTAGATCCTGAGCAACTGCAGACTAAAAACTGACTTCCGTTGGGATTTTTTCACAGGACAGCTAAAAAAACATATGAAATATACAGATAATATCAATTCCTCCCAAGTATATTACACTATGGAGGTATCAACAACATGTGGAAAAGGGTTAAGTGCAGTTAAGTTTTCTACAGAGTTCCTAAGTTAAATAAAAATTAATAAACAAATAAAACTAAAATATCATAAGGTAAAGAAAAATGTGATAAATGACAGAAAAAAGATTTAAGAATACAAAGTAATTTTTCAGATTCCCTGAAAGATGTGTCCATGGTTCTCTGCAGTACAACTTCTTCAAAATAGCCCAAGAAAAGAGAATGCAATATAGTATTCACTACTCAAGATAGACAAAATCAGGATAGGAAAAATAAAACATGAAGACAGAAGATTCATTAATACTAAGTGATTGGAAGGCAAAATGATAGACAGCATTAAATGTGACTACATACTAAGTAGTAAGGACATTGCTGGAGATTACAGGCAACTATATATACACAGTAGTATAGTTAACAACCTCTTAGCACATTAGAAAGATCTTGAACTCATTGTGAACAGCTCTGTGAAACATCAGCTTTAGTTCAGTCACTCAAAGAGTTAAAGAATGTTAGAAATTATTAGGAAGTGAAGAAAAGAAAATAAACACAACTATATCGATTTGCATATGCCATAACTATCAAGAGTTTGGTTTGTTTCCTCAGAATTTAAAGGAAAACAGAGAAGGAAAACAAAATGGAACAGCTTTTCAGACAGAACAGTGTTCAAGTAAGGGAATTAGGATTCTTCAGATAAAAGTCTTGTGATCATTGAGGAAATTATTATTTCTCACAATAAAGAAAAACAAGGCACTAAATAGAAGAACAAGTTTAAAGCAAAACAAATGTACTTTTTCACAGAGTGCAGTATTAAATGTATAGAACTCTGCAAATGATGCCATGGATTAAAAAAATACATGGGAATTCAACAGCATTCAGACTGATAAAGAAAATTCCATCTGGGACTATTCCTTCTGATGCAAGAAGTACAACAGGAGATTGAGGAAGCCCCTAGCTGCTATTTGCTGGAAGCTGGGGTGTTTCATTGCAGAAGTTTCTCTTTTCACATGCTCTATTCTTACCCTCTTATCTTAGTAATCCATTACTGCTCACGACCAGAGCCACAGTACTTGGGAAGATGAACTTTTCATCCAGTAAGTTCAGCCAGACAACCATGAGAACGTTTTGTTCATTAGACCCAACTACCGTGATCTCTGAAGTACGATAGCTCAGTTTTCTCTTTCAAGGCATATGGGAAGAACATACAGCTCAGTAATGCAACCTTTTAGTTTTCTTTTTTTGTTGTTGCTTTTAATAGAACCAAGATCTCATATGCTTGAGACCTTATCACAAAGGCAAGGCTGGACCTTGCAAGTACGTCATATAACCAATAGCTCCTACCCAGTGAGGTTCTCCATCCCACCATTCCTTAGCTATGCATTCAAACTCTCTTTTATCAACACTGGTACCCATCTGATTCAGCCATGTAGGGATAGAGTTTCATGACTCAAAATGAAAAAAAAAAATTAAAATTACATTTTAAAAAAATAAAATCTGATCCTTTAAGTACTTGGATCACTCTCATCATCAACTCAGGTACATTCCATTGGCAGGAGCTGGACAGAGGCACTTCATCTGAAGCTGCCTGTTAGGTTACCTTAGATGTTCCAGACTAACACTGCAGTGAGAGCATGCAGCCCCCACATACCTGCTCTCAGCTCTAAGCACTCTTGGAGGTCTTAAACCTCTCCACCGTACAAGAGATTTATAGAGACAGAGGTGTATCAGTGAGGCACCTGGACCTTGGTCAGGTTGAGTGGGACATAAAACTTCACTTCCCCAACCAGAACTAGCTCTATTTACAAGGAAAGGTTTTACTAGTACGAAGGGCAGTTTACAGGGACACAACTTGCCCATAGCAGATCTGTTTGCCAGCATGTCTATATTAATAAAGGACACCAAAAATAGACGGAAGTATTTCAGCTGTATTCATCTAGCTCGCTAAACATCAGGCAAACATTTAGAGAAAGAAAAATCTCAGAGTATCATAAAAATATACGTGCAAACAATCAGAAATCTTGTCATTTTCTCCTTCAAGCAGCGTGTGGTTCCCTCTGTCTTCTAAACCATCCTCTCTTCATTCCCAATACTAACTCTAACCTTCTTCCTCCAGATACAATCTTCCTCCCCACTTACAGGTTTAGACTTTTCAAATAGCCTCTCTCAGCAAATTTCTGTGCTCTTAATCTCCTTCCATAAACTTCTGATCCAAATCACAGTCACAGTTCTTCCCCTAACCATATCTATTCATCAAATGCTCTTTCTCTCCATAACACTGATTTCTCAACACCTTCTTGACCAGACTCTCAGGCCCCTCTCATGGGTCCCTGTCCCTCCACAGGTATCTATCCCTCTGACCACACCCTTTACACAGACCCTTTGCATTCACAGGTCCCAAGCCCTCGTCTATCCTAATCCCTGATTCCCTTCGATATTATGCCAAACTTGAATCCCACCCTCTTGAAGGCTGCTGTCCTGTCCTGAGTAACATCCTTGACATTAAAACTGGGTACTCACTTTTCCATGCTACTTGTAGTCTGGCTCAGCAGTCATTGGAGAGCACAGAAAAAACAACAAAACCAAAAAACTGGTTCCAGATGTAGACCTAACACAGAGTCTAAGCCCAAGCGTGTGCAGTGCTGGAGAAATCTTTGAATAAAGCTATCAAAAAATTTACTTCATTGAATATATCCAAATTCTTCTTTCCAAGATATGTAAGACAAGCAAATGTAGTATGGCATTAGGAATGGAAAAAGGCACATCACTAAAAATCAACTACGCTTTCACAGAATCTCAAGAAAAAGGCCTGTGGTATTTTAACATGGGAAAACAACAGTCTTCCCAATTCTTATTTTACAAAAAAAACTTCATAGCTTTTTCTTGAGTTTTCCAGAAATAAAACAACCTGAGTTACTCAGAACAAAATGTTAACTTCTATCAGAGCAAGGTCTGAAAAAGTCACAACAGAAAACAAAGGACCTGTGCAGACAATTGTAACTGAAAGGGTTAAAGGGGTTTCGGGTATTATCAGCCCTTTGTTTGGAGATGAAATGTGGCAACATATCCTGTGATTCTGTGAACTAATTCTCTCTTAGCCTAATACAGTAACGCTCATATAGGTAAACTTAAGTTAAACTGCCTTTATGGGGGGGTGGACTAGAGAACCTTTAAAGGTCCCCTCCAACCAAACCATCCTATGATCCTACTGATGGTTCAAGCAAGCGTGGTTTTTCCAGGACATATACATGCTCAGTTCAATCAGATCTCTAAGCTGAGAGACACCATTCCGGTCTGGGAAAGATATCTGCATCTGGAAATGTGTTAATGTTAACCTCTGTCATGGAGAGTGTCATGAAACCTGTGCAATATTTGACATAAACAACTCAACTAATGTTATTTCTCTGATGCCTGAACAGACAAACCAATAATACACCATGCGGACACAGGAAAAGGATGCAGACACAAGAAAAATTGCCCATTCTTGTCAAACCTCTGGATTTCTTAAAAGTTCTAATGACCTGATTTCACCAACTTAGCAAGGAGAGATATAATTAGCCTTGAACTATAGCATAAAATCAAAGTTCAGAAACATGGGGGACTTAATGCTACTAGTAACATTTCAAATATAGAGGCTTCTTAGTAAAAAAAAAAAGCAAACAAATTATGCAACACATTATAAATCTGGACACAGAAATATACAGGGCTCCAGTAATACATGCCAACTTAAATAGTAGCCTTTCTTGTTGTAAAACCCTCACTTTGCTCATCCAGTCTAGAAGCATGGGAAAGAATACATGCACGTTATGTTGAAACTTCATCATTCAGAACTCAGGCCACGATCACAATCAACTATACTGAGTACTGCAATTTCGGAAATTGGCCCCCAACGCTGAGAAACTGCCACTTGAATTTAGGAGAGCTATGAGAGATTTAACACATTAATATCAGCAGAGCAGGACACTTGATCCACAAACCGGCATTTTTATGTCACAGTTCATACCTGTACAAAAACGACAAAAAAAGCGATTGACAAGTTCTTTAAATGAGAAAACAAGCAAGCTAAGACTGAAAATATGCTGTTTTATAAAGTGATAGCAACTATTCTAAAAACATTTCTTTCTGCATGTCACTATCAGTTTTTTCTTACCATATATTCCATATTGGAAGCTGGTGGATACACCTGACCCCGTAATTTATTATGAAGATCCAAGATACTTTGCATATCACTGTCTGTGATAGCCCTTTTCCCTCTCTGCTTGGCGATCCACCACTCACCATCTTCATCCATGTACTTTTCCAAAAGTTCCTCTAAGAGCGTAGCATTGGGAAGAACCATTGCAGAAACTGCTTGAGTTATGAATAGCAAGGCAGTTACTCTGAGCCATTCCTCTACTACATACTTCATGATGAATGATCTCAAAATGCTCAGGAGTTAGCTCCAAGATACAGTCTTTCTTCCAGGTTTGTTGGCTGTAAATGCATAAGAGAGATTAATGTAATTTGTAGACTGAAGGACTGGCTTGTATGAACCTTAAGCAACAGAAACTGTCGTTTATTTATAGAGTTTCTAACTGTTGTTCCAGGGGGAGAAAGTAGGATGCTGTGCATTCTACTCTACTAAGTACACACTGTTGATTTGGGAAGATAGCTTGTGAACTTTATGAACTTCAGTTTGTTCAAGTGGTTTTACATATTACATTGGCATGCACATTTCAGTGCCTGCATGCAAAAAGCATGCTTTTCATATCTACTTAAAAGGAGCCAGACATCAATGAAGATTAGACTGTTGATAAGGTCTTCCAGTATTGGAATTTAAGAACAAAAGAAGCTAAAAGGCTTTCATTCATTGCCAAAATGTAGACTGAAAATCACAATTAACTTGATACAAAATACCTGCTCTTGGTGCACTTCAAAATATGACTTTGATTAAAGCTTTTGTTTTATGGTTTCCAAAAACCTAATGAAACCAAAGGTATTCAACCCGGATAAGAAAACAGGGGAAATGGGATTATTGTAGTCACCGAATAAAGGAAAACACTGTAAACTCTCAGAGAAAGTAGTACCACTTGCAAGAGTACGATATTCTAACACCGCCTACTACATGACTGAGTGCTTTAGGTAGGAAAGCCGAGGTCACTCCTTCACCCTGGCTGAGCACGCGCGAATCCCGCCACACCGGACCCAGCGGCTGGGAAGGAAACACAAAGAGGCGCACCGGCAGAACCGGGTCGTCCCCAGCGCCCCCCCGCCGCCCGCACCCGGCGTCCCGGCCCCGGCCCCGCTCTCCGTGGGGCAGCCGACACGGCCGGAGCGCCCCCGGCCGCCGGG